>PVJL010001612.1:0-145259 GCA_004026885.1 Lyroderma lyra
GGGGGCGGGGGCGAGCTGGCCAATCCAGTCTCTTCATACTGGGGAGCGAGAATGACCACCAACAGCCAACACGTGCACCCACTTGACGTGGGTTTTTTCATTTAATTCTCAGTATAACTCTACAAGGCAGGTTTTAATATTATCCTCCTTGTCAGAGGGAATAGAAGCTCAGAGTGGTTAAGCAACTTGCCTAGGGTCACCCAGCTCCTGAGCAGGGCAGTGAGGATTTGAACCCAGGCAGCCCAGCTCTGAGGCCTGTGTCCGGAAAGTGTTTGGCCCCACCCAGCTTCGGGAGTGCTTCTCCTGGACCAGGTGTCCCTCCCTGGCCCATCAGTGACGGCCACAGGGATGGGTGGGTCCCACAGCAGTGGGAAGTGGAGAGTCAGGGCTGTCCCCAGAACAGAAAGTCTGCCAGGACAGGGATTTTCATTTCTTTTGGGCCCTGACCGATCCGGTGCCTAGAACAGTGCCTGGCCCATGGTAGGTGCTCAGGAATTGTTTGCCGTGGGAATGCACCCCAACGTCTGGACTTGTCCTCGTCAGATGAAGTTAGGTGTTGCCTTATGAGGACTGTATATGACTATCTCACCCTTCAAAACAAAAAAGACATCATTCCTTTGCTGGGAGCCTCCTTGCCACCTGTTTGATCTAGAACACCCATCCAGGAGTTCTGCTCAAAGCTCAAGGTCGCAGGAACTTAACGGCCATCAAGGCCACAGGCTCTGTGCTCAGTGTGGCAGACAGTCTGCGTTAAACAGAAGCAGGCCTGCGTTTCCTCCCAGTCTCTAAGCGCGCAGTGAGCCCCGTGACTGGCGTGTGCTTCTTCCCTAAGCTACTTGACTATGAAACCCTCTTTTGTGAAGGCATCTCATGGGGCTCGCAGGATGAACACTACACTACGAGGAGTGAAATTTCAATCAATTTTGTGGCACTGATTTCACCTGAACAGTCCTTAGGTCCCTGCTGTGTGCACGGGGTAGTCTCAGGTTCTCCCTAGCCCCTCTGGGTTTAGAGGGGCTTCCCAAGTGAGCTCCTCTGCCTTGCTCTCTCACCCACCCTCATTAACCTCGCTTGTTGGGAATCTCCCCGGGGACCCTTGCATCTCCAGGCCCCCTCTGGGCCTCTGGTTGGTGTGGAAGACGGAGATGCTCTTCCCACACGTGAGCTGTCTGGCCTCAACCCCCTTCTTTTCCGTCATGATTTAAAAATGCAATGACATTTCCCTATGAAGGTTCTGGGCAGAATATTAAGCTTGAAAACAATCGCAGTAGATTGCACTAATTATTTTCATTTTGTTTTGTGAATCTGGAGGTTGCGACCTTAGCTTAGGATATGTAAATGAAGGAAAATTAGACAGCCTCTTGTCAGTTAATGGGTTTTTCTTCAGTGCCAGGTAGGCGGCTCTGTGCTCTGGAGATTTATATCCTCAAAGCCCTTTCTGGGTTCCTTGCAGCTGCCTGACATGAGGTATCATCTTCCAGAACTTTCCAGGGCACGTTCTTAGACTTAGTTATTTTATTTTCTGAAGGGCCTATATTATTATGAGGAATTAAGTCTATTATTATTAAAAATTGTTCCTTTGTGCTCATTTGTTTGCAACCAATTGAGCCAAGCAAAAGGATGAAGGTCTGAGTGTCCTGGACTCTAGGGTGTCCTGGCTTAGATGTCAGTCTTTGTCATTCCAGGCCCCTCTCCCCTCCCACCTAGCTGGGTACTGCACTGTGCTGACCTGTCTGGACCTCATCAAAGGCCTTCCATGTCCCTTGACTTCAAGTTGGGTGGCCCTGGCCCAATGGGCAGCGCCGGCAGGAGACGGCACGAGAGTTAAGTCAGGGCCTGGGTGCCTTGGCTCTCTTCTGGCCAAAGGTCACAGGCCCCTCCTGGGTGGCCCTCTCCACACAACCTCTGGGAACTGAGCAGTTGCTCCCTCCCCTTGGCCTGATGGTCCAGACCCTGTGGTTTGGAAACCACATCCAGCCTCTTGCCTGCACCTTTGCAAGCAGGACCTGCATTAACTCCTCTGTGGAGACCCCATTTCCTCGTACCATCTGTTTCCTAAGGCCTGCACTGATAGGACCACTCAGCTCCCCCCTCTTCTGCCCTCCCCTTTCCCCCTCTCCCCTCCCCTCCTAGGAAGGATCTGGTGCTGTCAGTTCTTTGAGGGTGGGGATTATGATTTGGGAGAAAAGGGGAGGGAGAGGAGACCCTGGAGGATCTCTGGGCACAGAAGAGCCAGCTGGACGAAGAAGAGAGGAATCTGAGAGAACTTGTTACACAGTAGGAACTCCCTGTCTGGTCTACGTGAAGAAGTTCGGCTTCTCTGGGCTGCATGGGCTCCGGCCTCACCAGCGGGCCTGGAGCCTGTGGGCACAGCCCCAGCTCCACAGTCCCAGATTCAGCTTACCTTCTGACCTCTCCAAAGTGGTTGAATCTCTAAACCTCTGCATCTGTTTATCCTACGGCTACCGAAATAGAAACCCCCCAAACTAAACTGGACCCTCCCAAGTGGACCCGAGCCAATGCCATGGGCTCTCCCAGCAGAGGAAAGGCCGTTGGTTCTCTGAGATCATTGCAACAGCTGCCGACTCTGCCACGTGTCAAGCCCATAGCCCAAGGCCCACACATCTCACACATTCCTGCAGTGACCCTCAGGGGAGGTATAAATGCCTCCATTGTGTGGAGGAGGAAACTGAAGCACAGAGAGGTCGGAGTCTGTGCGAAGTCACACAGCAGGAAGTGCTGAGGCCGGATTTGAACTCCCATCTGCCTGACTTGCAAGTCGGTCTTCTTGACCACATGCTTTGCAGCAAACGGGGCTGATCGAGAAGGGACACAGCCAGAGGTGGGCATACACTGTCCTTGGTGAGCCCAAATCAAAGGAGAGAAGTTGGAGGGCCACTGGGGGGCAAGGGTGGACAAGGCCAGAGTGGCCCAAGACCCACGGAATGCGTGCGGCCCCCGCCTGGGAGAGCACCGAGGGGCGCAGGAAGCCAGAGAGGTCAGAGAGCCAGCAAACCCCGACCCTCCCTGTCTGCCCGCCCTCACTCCCTCTCTCCCTTTATCTCTCTTTTCCTGCTTTTAGTTTCCACCCCTTTCTTGGAACCCTCTCCTTAGAGGCTTTGCAGAGCCCTAGTCCCCTTCCAAGGAGGACCTCAATGCCCCGTAGGACACCCAGCAGAGAGTTGACTCCCAGGCCACCGTTAGTAGTTTTGGCGGGTGGGGTGATGCCTTGGGCCCCCGCCCCCAGGTGCTCTGCACAGTCACACAGGCCACCTTCCAGCAGGGCCAGAAAAAGCAGGGCTCCCAATCCCCCACAGACTAAACCTAGCAACAGTCAGGGTTCCTATGGCAACCCAAGATTTATTTTTAGTCCTACTTTAACATTAACATGATGTGAGGGGATCTGAGCCTTACATTACTCTCTTTTAAACAGTACCCCCAAAGAAAGGAATAAAAGGGACAAAAAGCACATCTCTTTGTAAGGAGGTATGAACCACGGGGCTGGGAGGGACAGCGATGGCCCAGTCGCATTTGTAGGGACTCATCTTGGGGACAGTCAGTGGCGCGGACTGCCAGGTCAGCCTAAGTCAGTGGAAACGGCCGAAGCCCTTCCCCACCACGGCTTCCGGCCAGAGTTAGGGGCACAGGAACATACGGTGGCCTGGTCACTCTGTGACGGGCCTCTGAGCCTGCAGTTTAACAAGAGAGGAGGGAAAAGTAAAAGCGCCATCAGGCAAGTTAAGCAGCCATGTGACCCAGGATGCCAACCCCTCGGGGACTCAGAAGGAAAAGTTGGACATCCGCCTCTATCCAGGGGACACCGAGGTCACACATCCCCCAGGAGAAAGCAGGGCTTGGGCTGGTTCAGATGGAGGCTGTGGAGAAGGTGTTGCCTGGGAAGACCTGGGTTCAAACCCTGCTCTGCTCCCAGCCCCAGGCGGACATCAGGGCCAGCGGGGTGCAGGGCCTGTCCGGCCACGAGGGTCCCCCAGGCGGGGCAGACTCAGTGTGGAAGGTGCGGTCTGGGCCAGGCGTGCACGGGAGCGAGGGCCTCCGGAACTGGTTCTAGAGGGGAGAATCGGAGGGGGGCGGCTGTATGGCACCGGAAAGGACTTGCTGGATTCCAGCTGCAGAGCTTGGGTTCCTCTCTTGTAAAATCATCCTGAATTGGTTGCTTGGGGCTTATTGTGTTTTTTGTTTGTTTTTCTGTCCAGTGAGGGCTCCTTATTCCTCTGATCATAGTCAGTATCCCCCTGGCCATAGGCCTGGCCACTTAAAATGCTCCTTCCTTGGGAATGAGGTACTGTCACCAGGAGAAAGCATGTCTCCCTCCCCAGTCTTGGCTTTGTGGAGATGTCACAGCAGCAGGAGGCCGACAGGCAGACAGGAAGCGACAGCATGTTGATCAGCCAGCACCCACATTGTTTCCCTTGGTGCCGGGCCCTTTGGCATGGCCTCTTCAGGTTTCCCTTAAGCCAATTTGAGTTGGCTTCTGTCTCTGACAACAGAGCCACCTGACTAATTCGTTCAGTCACTGTGATTTTGCGAACGTAAGGGGACAAAAGCACCTTGGGGAGGGGGAAAGAAAGGAACGACGTTTCTCAGGCCTGTTATGTACCAGGCACCATGCAGGGTGGTCTTCTTTCAGAGCTCATAACCACCTTGGAAATTAAGTATGACTATTACCGGCAAGGAGCCTTGAGCTCAGAGAGGCAAAGGAACTTGCCTAAGGGCACACAGCCAGCAAACGCCACAGCTGGATTGCCACTCAGGTCTTTCTGATCTTTGTTGAGCTATTCTGTCTTTTCTTCCTAGTTGTCTGGCTGTAGCCTGTGGTTAGCCAGAGTGTAAACCATGGGTAACCCACATGGCAAACACTTGGGTGCTGCCTAAAACAGACTCCTGGGCTCTGGATCAGAAGCCAGTCTCTCCAGCCTCCCTTCTGACCCTCTACCAACCCCACAGCCTCCCCTCAGCCCCACCACGGCCCTGTAGCCTGTGTCCTAAACACACGGGGAGCTCTCTGGTGGCCACACCTTTGCTCGTGCTCATCCTTCTGCCTGGAGTGCACCCCCTCTTTGTCCACCACATCAGCTAACATCTTCCTTTTCTCACCTTATTTCCCATGACTCCTCGCGTGCACTGCCCCGATACACACATGCCTGACCCTTAACCCAGGCAGAATTCGTGGCTCTTTGCCCCGGTCAAGGTCGTGGACGTTGAAGGGCCATATAGGGCTAAGGCGGTGACTGCCTCCCCCTTCCCGCCCCCCTGTGCAAACCCTTAGACAGAACCTCAGCATCCCCATGCTGCCCAGGCACTTGGCCATAGTGAAAGATGATCTGACACAGTCATTCACTTCTTTGCCTTTAAAGGAAATGCCCAGTAAACAGCCTTTCTGCCCTGACTAGAGCACAGATGCCGGGATTGTCGGCACTCCGAGGGGAGATGTCTTTGGGTCAGTGTGCCTCTGAGAAGTCTGCCCGTCACTGTATACGATAAGAGCCCACCCCTGATGGACAGAGTTAGCCCACCCCGACCCCAACGGGAGTGGGGCGGGGGCCTGGCCTCTCGGCTGGCTCCGGCTGGTTCGACAGGGTAGGTGGGCCGGGGCCGGGGTGGGGGCGGGAGAGAAAGCAGATCCCTGAATCCGGGGAGTGTTTCCAGCAGGGCTCGGGCTGTAGTATACCCGCCTCCAACAGTTCCCTGAGCGGGGAGCTTTGCAGCCAAAAACGGGGGGACTTTTCCATCTGGACAATGTCAGACTCTGTCTAATTCAGGCTCAACGTAAACGAGGTGGAGTGGGAGTGGGGAGCCTTGGATGATGAATCAGGGGCTGGGGGAGGACTCGTCTCGACCCCAACCTCCAGCGCCCGACCTGAGCAGCAACTCCCCGTGCTGAGCCGCGGGCCGTGGCACACACGCCGCCTCCCTCACGAGGCCCCTCCCTGCTCTGAGCAGAGGACTCCTTGGGGGGAGTGAAGGCGGGTACAGAGGGGCGTTGTCTCCCACATTCCCAGCCACGGAACCAGGAAGTCGAAGGCCTCGACGAAGGCTGGACCATGGAGTTTGGATAGCCCCATCCTCACCCCTCAAAGAAAACTGCCAACGAACAAACAAGGATTTTAGGGGCCAGGGAGTCCTGTGTTCGAATTCCAACCAACGGCCAGGTGCTGTGTGACCTGGGCCACCCTGGTCTGAGCCTCAATGTCCATTCCTCCCCCGTGGTTCAGCCATGCCCTCGCACAGTCAGGGTCACATTGTGACTGTGTGGGCCCTGGGCACTCTTGTCTTCCTGGCCTCTTACACTATGAAAATTGATTTAAAATTACGTTTTATGACTGTATTGGTGTACAGATGAGTGTTTCTGGAGTAGATGGGAGAGATACGATTTTACAAGAAATGGGATTGTTTTCACGGCCCCTAAAGGTCTGGCGGGCCCCAGCCGCTGTGCCTGGGTGCCTAGGTGTTTCTAACATGCAATTGTGAGACTTCACATCAGCTACTGAATGAAGCTTCACACACCCGAGAGAACCCCTTCCCTGAGCTTTCTGGGAAGCTCCACTGGCCACAGCAGCGGTCGCCCACAGCGGGCTGGGGCTCGGAGGCTGGGAGTCACTGGGAGTGTGGGTGGGGCTGGGTGAGGCGGAGGTCCGCGATGTTCACCCCAGTGAGATAGGGGAAGCCAGGCAGCTTGAGTTCCCAAGAACCGAGTGTCTGGCTCAGATGCATGTGGAGATGGGCCCAGGACCTGGGGCTCTGTACATGCCAGGGTGATGCCAGCTCCTTGTTACCAACAACCTTCCACGGGCCAGGTGTCTGCCACACCCGGGGCCTCCCTGGTGATGTCATTCAGTGAGAGCATGATCACGATCCCAGTTTCTACACGGGGAAACAGAGGCTCAGGAAGTGCTCACCCTCCCCTTCCAAACCTATCTCCCTGGCTTCTCCTTTAGTCCAGCAGGTCCTGATACAGCTTATCCACTCCACGTCTGGGTCCTTGTACATACCATTCCCTCTGCCAAGAATTCCCTCACTTGTCCCTTTATCCCCTGCTTTGAGTCCAAGGTCAAGTCTCACCTTCTCCAGGAAGCCTTCCCTGACTGCTTTGTCTCCTAAGATCATCATTTCCTTGGAACTCTTTGGACACTTGACATCTGTACACTCATTTAACCCAACAAATGTTTAGCAGGATGCACCCTGGGCCAGGCCTCACGTTGGGCTCAAGGTGTCTGGGTCCTAGCCTGGACTGGAAGGAACTCCCACCGGGCCCCACTGGGAGAGACAGGCATGTACAGACTGTGACAATGCAGAGATCCCGGGTTCATTGGCAGTGGGGGTGGGGGGTGGGGCCTGACACTTAGAGGCTGAGAGGAGAGTCCCCACCGCTCAGGGGGCAGACATGTGACCTGGGTACGGGAAGATTAAGTGACGTACACCTGGCCTGGAGGAAGAAAAAGATGGGATAACTGAGGCAAAGGCCCAGGATGGGAAATGGCATGGCTCTTCATGACGGTCACAGTGGCCTTGATTCTGTTCATCAGGCTCACTGAGCCTTACCCCTGCCTCAACCCCGTAGCACTTGCTGTTCCCCTGCCTGGAGTGCCCGTCCTCCTGAACCCGCCGTGGCCAGATTCTCCTCATTGTCCAGCTGGCGTCCCCTCCTCAGCGAGGCCTTCCCTGACCACAACACACCTCTCTGCCCTGACTCACGCTCTGGCCGTCCCTCGGCTTTTCTGCTTGGAGTGCATCACACCCTCAAGTTATATTTATGTATTTGCAGGTTTATAGTCCCCCTAAAATATAAATTCCACAGGGGCAGGGGCCTTGTCTATTCACTGCTGTGTCCGTGCTGCCTGAGCACATAGTAGGTGCTCAGTAAATGTTAAAGAAGGGATAGAGGTAAGGTAATGGGTAGAAAAGAAAGAGAGACAGGGAGGGAGGAGGGAGGGAGGGAATAGGACTAAAGGTGTGATCAGAAAAGATCCAGAAGGAAACCTGAGGTCTGCTCAAGCTGGATAATTGGAGGATGGTCCCAAACGTGTGGGCAGGGCATAGGAAATGAACATGGCCCAGTGCTGGTCACTGGGGAAGCCCATTAGGCTGATGGGGTAAGGAAACAGGGTTACTGGGTAAGAGCCATGTAGAGAGGCGGCTGGAGAAGCTGTGCCCTGACCCCTACCAGGCCCCTGTGGACTGGACCCGCAGAAGCCACTGTGGCGGGAGCTGCTGGTCAAGTCCTCGTAGGGAGGCCCTCGGGGACCAGCTCAGGGAGCAGAGGGCGGAGGAGGAGGCCAGAGTGGCCAGGGGAGCCAGGGGCGCAAGGAGGCCCCGTCACAGCTGCCGCAGGGCTCCCTCCGCGGGCCCTGTCCCAATCGTTCAGCCAAAACCCAGCTCCGGGCTCTGCTGGGATCAGGGACCCCACCCTCCCTGCCCATCAAGGCTTGGATCTTCGAGAGGAAGTGGTGGTTTCGCCGGGTCCCATCTCATTCC
Source organism: Lyroderma lyra (assembly GCA_004026885.1). NCBI lineage: Eukaryota > Metazoa > Chordata > Mammalia > Chiroptera > Megadermatidae > Lyroderma > Lyroderma lyra. The sequence continues at coordinate 8,494 of PVJL010001612.1, forward strand.
AGCATCGCTACAATGTCACGAAGTGTCACCTGAAAATAGAAGGCCGCCTGGCCTGCCATGGAAATGCTGTGCCGGCAGCCCGCCTGCCGGTGGACGGACGCTGCTGTCACCGGGATGCCTGTTCAGCCGCCAGGAGAGCCAGCGTTTCCTGAGAGCACCCGCCCGAGCGGCAGGCACTGGGCTAACTCGGCACAAAGGGGACCTCCCGCCACCTCGTGGGGGCAGCTTCTCCTCCTTCCCTTTTCATAGGTGGAAAACTGAGGGTCAGGATGGTCCTCACTTGCTCAGGACCCCAGGCTAGTAAGTGATGGGGCCAGCATTTGAATCTGATGCCACAAGCAGTTTCCGTGAGCCCTCCAAGGAGGAATCACCAGGAAACCAGTGCACTTCAGAGCAGTTACCTTTGACCTGCCTTCACCTGTCTATCCAGTAGATAATCAAGCATAAGCAGAGCCATCATTTCTTGAGTGGCTACTGGATGCCCAGCTTTGTGACAAGCCTTCTCACACATTCTCTCAGTCACTGTTATAACACTGGAAACTAGATACAATTCTTATCTCCATTTTATCAGTCATGAAACTGAGGCTCAGAGAGGTTAGGCAACTTGCTCAAAGCCACAGAGCAGTGAAGAGGTAGGACCAAGACGCGAAGGCCGGATTGGATCAACATCGCGGCCCTGCATTGGAGGTGGGCCTGAGGAGACTCTGGTGGCCTTCTGCTCGGACAGGTGTTTCAGAAAACTCAGGCGTGGTCGCCCCTTTCTGTCCACTTACAAAGATGCGAAGCCAGACGCTCACAGAGAGGGGGAGGGTCCCGGACCAGCCCTCCGGGCCTGCTGGCCACACTGAGCTCCAAGACTGCTGCAAGAACATTCAGAGCAGCTCATACAGCCCCGAACTGGAAGCCACCTAAAGTGTTTACCAATAAGTGAATCGAGACATAAATTGTGTCATAGCCACAGAATGGAATACAATTCAGCAATCAGAGGGAATGGACCGCTGACCCAGGGCAGTAGATGAATCTCAGCAGCGAGCCTGGTGCAAAAGCGTCTGAATGGACGCCGCGTACGTGGAGTTTTAGAGGAGGCCGGACTAACACAGCGGCCGGAGGCAACTGTGTCCAGAGAAGGAAATGTTCTCTGTCCGGGTGGCGGTGGGAGTTTGGGGGGGGGGGGTATGCACACGAACTGAACGGCTGTCTTAAACCTTGTGCATTTTATCACATGTAGATTATTGCCCAATAAAGCTCAGCGCGTATGAAAGACTTAACCTGCCTGTCCCGTCGCCGCCGCCTCCTTAACGGGGAGAAAAACAGCGGCCGGCACTTCCCTCCCTCCCTCCTCGGGCTCCTGGGCCAGTCTCCCAAGACAATGAGTAATTAGCGCGCGGGAGTCGTGGATAGAGCGCCAAGAACAACAGCAGTGTCACATCAAATGCCAAGACATCTCGGGCTAAGAGCTGAGCTCAGCGCCGCCACCCCCACACAAGCACAGCCACCAGGAAGACGCCCCGGTAGGGGTTGCCTTTCCGCACCCTGGCCGGCCGTGGGGGTCGGCAGCCGCAGGAGGGACCTAGGAGGTTATCAGTACCACAGAGGCTCGCCCCGAGCCAGGCCCGCTGAGCCCCAGGCCCCTTCCGCACTCTGCTTCCCTCTCTCTTCGGTTACAGGTGAGGGGGCTGTGTGGCAGGTGGGGCAGGAAGCCTGAGCTGCCTGACTGCCCTGGGGCTTACAGTCCTCCCTTACAGAAAGGACCCTGCCCCGCTCCCCAGCCCACCTCATCCCAGCAGTCTCTAAGCTCCCTCTCCTCAACCCCACGCCCCATCCCCTGACGCCCCCACCTCCCAGGCTGGCCTGCCATCCCCCCAAAGCAGCACACTTCTCTCACCCACATCGCCCTCGTGAGGGAGGCCCTTGAAGAAGAAGGAAAGGATGGAGGGGATTTCTGGCCACAGGAAGGATGGTGCTGGGAAGAGGGTGTCTGGGGACCCTGGTGTCATGTCTTGGGCCTCTCAGAGGCTGGGGGTGTGGGGTCTGGCTGTCAGCATGGCAGGGCGTGGGGCTGTGATTGGGGAGAATCGGGCTTCCGGCATGGGATGGGGGCTACCGGCTGCAGCCTCCAGGCCGAGCCTTCTAGAATGTGCGCCTGCACGCCTTGCTTCCACTCAATCTCGTATCCAAGCATCTCAGCACAGCCTTCGGGGCCCTGCCCCTTCTGGGCCAAACTTCGCAACACTTGAGACCAGAATGGGCCCTTGGGGTGGCCTTACGTGACGTGCAGCTGGGGCATGGCTCATCTGGAGACAGGAGACCTGGTGGTTATTGACTCAATGTGTGAATTCTGAACAGTCTCCTGTGTGTCCTTGGGCAACTGGCTCAACCTTCCTGATCTCTGGAAATAGGCACAATAATAGCACCTATCGGGTAAGGTCCCAGGTGCCTTTCCGGGCCCACACTGGTCCTTCCACCTGGAGTAACTTCCCACCTGTCAAGTGCCTCTTCACCCCTACAAGGCTCAGTCGAGCATTTTCTTTGCGAAACCACCAGACCCCAGGCCACAGGATCATACCCTGCTTTGTCCCCATGACCCTCCCAGGGCAGTTTGGGGTCAGTGCACATGGTGGACAGGACATGCCCCTACCTGGTTGTGCTGTTCTGCAGTGTAAACGTGTCACCACTAACTGGGCACTTAGAACAGCGCTGGCACCCGGCGCGCGGTCCGGGGAACACGAGGTCGCCTTGTCATTAGTAAGTTGTCGCACTCCCCACTGGCCTGCAAGCTCCACTAAGGCAGGAGGGGGCTTTCATCCCGGCCACATCCGTATGCCTGGCCCCGCACACAGGAGGTATCCTTACTCGGAGGCAGAGGGGCGTGCCTTGGGGACCGAGATAATGGCACTCAGAAGGTTCATGATTTAGCTGGTGTCAGCTTTGTGTGTCAACTTAACCCTGGCTTGGCTTAGGCCTGTCACACTCTGGGGGATGAGAACAGACCATGAGCCTGAAAATACACCCGACCCCAGATCATCCCCATCTCCGGGACGCACGTGGGACAGGCCGAGCTGGATCCCGGTGGTTTCCCCCGGGAAGGCTGCTCGCGGCTCGGGGAGCGTGGGAGCGTGCATGGTCTGCAGCCAGCTGATTTATGGCAACTTGAGCCAAGCGCCAACAGAGCGAGGCCATTCATCTACTTGGTTGGAGGAGAGGTCAAGAGAGAGAAGTCAGAGATTAAGCCAAACATATGACTTGAGTGGAGACAGGAGCTTCAGTGCTTGGTGAACTCCTGGGGTGTCTTCACCTCCTGTACTTTTAGAGAACACTGCGATGAACCCCTTGGTGAATGTAAGGCCGGGGAAGGCTGACCCCTTCTTGGGGAGGCAGCCCTGGCCCCGGGAGGCAGCGGTGGCGGATGTCATTCTCAGCATCCGGGGTGGCCGAAGGGAAGCAGGGCTGGGAGGGAGGGAGGCTGAGGGCCTGGGAAGAAGACCCCACAACGGAGGAAGACCTCCTGCCAGTCCTTGTCACCACGTCTGTCTGGGTCGGTGACTGTCATAGCTCGCCTGAATGTAACACTGGGAGAGGTCCCCCTGCTTCCACCCGACTAAAATCCAAAGTGCAGCAACCCCACCCCCACCCCAAGCCTGCCCCCTGGGAACTCCGTTGGTCGCGGTCCCCTTCCTCGGCGTCTTTTAACATCACCGACTTTCAGTAACGGACTAGTGTTTCATAGGACTGGCTAACTTCGATCCCACTCATGGCGCTACGGCAAGGTTTAAGTGTACCCCCGAGAGCCCCCCCTTATTCCCTCCCCTCGCTCGCTGTGCTCTGACCACACTGGCCGCCTTGGCTTTTCTCCAATGTCCCAAACTCACTGGCACCTCAGGGCCTCCGCACTTGCTGTTCCCTCTGCTGGGGACGCTCTTCCAGATAGACAGGCTGGCTTGCTCCCGTCCTTCAAGTCTCTGCTCGAACGTATTTTCCACGAAGACTTCCTGGAGCATCCTCGTTAGACTGGGCCCCCACCCCAACACCCCCTCACCCTCAATTCCTTCCTCTGCTTTACTCGTGTCCCCAGTACCTCCTGCCCCCTGACGTACCTACGGACTGATTTATTCACTTACTGTTAGACCTGCTTGGGATTCGCCGCTACGTCCCTAGCGTGTGATCCAACGTGTGACACATCGCAGTCCCTTGCTAGTAAATATCTGTTCAATGAATGACTAAGGATACCTGATATTTCGTGACTGTTCACTGTGTGCCTCGGGAAGCATCACTGATCTCATTTTATTTAATGCCTCCATGACCCTACGAGGTAGATACTGTCTTCAGGCTCCAAGAAGCGGAGTGGCTCATCCACAGTCGCAAGGCTGGGATCGGGATTCAAACCCACCCGGGGCCAGAGCCTGAGCTCTCAGCCACCTCCCAGATATGACCATGGACTTGGTTCGAGAAGGACTAATCGCGCCACCGTCCATGGCATACTGGGGCAAAGGGACCTGGATCTGAAAAAATATACACAAAAAAGCCAAGTATAGAAATACGTTTTTCTTGCACTGAAGTGACCTGGGTGATTAAAGAGGAACCTATTGAAAGCAAATTCCACCTAAAATGAAACGGTTACTGTTTATGGAGAACCGCTGTGGGCTGGGCACCAGCTAAGAGCTTCATGTGGGGGACCCTGTTTAATCTTCCCAATGACCCCAAGCGCGTGAAATGTTATTACCATTTCACAGTAGAGGCAAGCACAGCTCACAGAGGTTAAGCAACCCACTCACGAGAGGTCGCAAAGTTACAGAATGGCGTGCCTGTCTCATTGCAAAGCCTGGGTCACCCCCTCTTTAACCTGCTGCCTTTCGTACCTCACGGTCAGATGTGAAGTCAGAAGCTCCCAAACTGCACCGTGCACTTGACAAGTGGGGTCACACTAAGGCTTGCCTTTTATTCTCAGCACAACGCCTGGCATGGGGGGTGCTCAGCAAGGGTCTGCCAGCTGGCTGAATGAATGAATGAATGAATGAAATGAAAGGCAGAGTGGTTTCCAGCTGGATGGCTTGATCGAAGCCCAGGCTGTTAACGCTGCTCTTCTAGAAGCCGGTGTGGGGTTATTTAAATGCTCAGATTCGTGGGCGCCTTGGCAGCCCGTGAGTCAGAAGATCTGAGGCCCAGGAACCTGCATTTTAAACGCAGTCCCCAGGGGACCCTGACGTCCCCCGAAGCTTTGAGAGCCACAGCTCTAAGGTCAGTTCGAGCATCTCACACAGAGGCCCTGGACTCTCCCGCCCAGCATGTGCCCGCCACATCAACAGAGGCCAGCGGGAGGCGGTCCGGGGAAAAGGGGGGGACGCCCGGGGGCGAGGAGGATGACTTATTAGGAAAGATGGAAGGAGCCGCGGGGCGGCGTTTGTGTGAGAGAACGCAGGAGCCACCCATAAATCCCGCGGGCCGGCCGGCCGCCCGGGTGAGAGGCATCACACACCCTGGGGTGCCGGCATTACGGGGGCAGGGATTACACGCAGGAAACGGGACGTGTGCGCCGGGCAGGCGTCTGTCACGGCCGGCTTAACCTGCTCGCGGGGCCCGTCTGCTCTGGGCCTGGGAGGCCCCTGGAGATCGTCTCAGCCATTGGCACCTGAGCCTTTTAAAACTTTTTGTTAGAGCACTAGACTCCTTTGTTCAGATGCAATCTGAAACATGATCCCAGTATATTAGACACACGAAAATAAAGATGCTCTGTCCGCCCCTCCCTGGGGGCCTCTCCGAGGAACCCTGGGGGCCTCTCCGTAGAACCCTGGGGCTCCAAGGGGACTGTGCGAAGACGGCTGAGCTGAGCTACTGTCCTCATCTTGCACCAGGAGAAACAGATTTGGAATCGCCCAAGGATAGGGTTAGGGTGGCAAGGTGGCGGACAAGTGTCTCGTCCCGGAGGTGCGCCCAGGCAAATGGGGGCAGCAACAATCACAACAACAGAGAAAATCACTCACAGGCGCCCCGAGTCTCCCTGGGTGGGGCCCTGCCTTCAGCCGTGACTTGCATGATCTTGTTTCTTCCTCACCACAGCCCTGTGACCGGCTACGATGACTCATGTTTTACAGATGAGACAACAAGGCCCAGAGAGGTTGTAACACTAACCAAGGTCACACAGCTTCTACGAAGTGCCCATGGAACTGGAAGCAAGGTTACGGGCCTCCAGAACTCGGCTTTTCATGGCCCCAGCAGGTGGCTGCTCCCAAGAGCACAGAGGTCTCTGCCTGCTGGAGCTGCTCTCGCCTCCTTCCCAGCATTCTCCCAAGAGAACCCAGGCTGTTTCGGTTGGGTTTGGTTTTAGCGCCAATCTGATTGCACTCCTCTCCTGCTCAAACACCTTCAATGGCTCCCCCCGCCCCACTCCTTTCTGGACTCCAGCTACACCAGCCACCACTGCTCATTCCCGCCTCCCCACCTGTGTGTGTGTGTGTGTGTGTGTGTGTGTGTGTGTTCACGTACATATACGAGGGCTGTCCAGAAAAAATCCAGCCATAAATGCCTCTATTTTTCAGAGTACATCACTGGATACTTTCTGGACAGCCCATTTATGTGTGTGTGTATCTGTGATCCCCAAACTTTGTTGACATGCACCCCATCCAAACAATGTCTTCAGCACACGTCCGATAGCTGTACCCTTTTTAATTTAAAAATTATTACTGTCTACTACTGCACTAACCTATTGTATAGATTGAAAGCATACTCAAATATAAGTTCGATGAATTATATACAAGATAAAAAATAAGTAGGATTGTATTGTTCTCTTCTCGTCCCCCAGAGAATTGCCTTGCACACGCCCTGGGCTGCCCGTGGTCACATTCGAGGCTCCTGGACTGGCCCAGCCCCTCGCTCGGGGCGCTCCTCGGGACCTGCCTGCTTCCCTGCCTAGTAAGCAGCACCCCTCCTTTGGATCCGGGCTGCAACCTGGCCGCACATCTCCCTGTGGCACGGGGCTCACTCGTAACCACTTGGTGAAATGTTTCCATCACTTGCCGTACTTGTGTCCCTGACCAGACTCCTCGTGCTCTCCGTACGGACGAGGGGGAACGTCTGCCTCACAATGACCCCGGCAACCATTGCTCAGTAGCTGAGACTATTTCTGGACCAGTATAGTCAGCAGGGGACTGACACCGTGTGGGTGCTCGAAGCCCCAGCCCAGCAGGTTCACACCTGAGCGCTCATCGGGACGGCCCAAGGGCTCCTTAAAACCCAGACGGCTCTGCCCCAGAGTTTCTGATTCAGGAGGCGCTATGGGCTGAACTGTGTCCCCTCGAAATTCACGTGTTGAAGCCCTAACCCCGGTTCCTCCGAATGTGACTGTGTTTGCAAATAGGGGGCCTTTACAGAGGTAATTAAGTTAGAGTGGGTTCAATGGGGTGGCCCCTAATCTACTCTGACCGGTGTCCTTTTAAGAAGAGGAAATTGGGACACAGCAGGGAGAGACGCCATGCACGCACGGCGCCCAGAGGGAAGACCCCACTGAGGACACAGGGAGAGGACGGCCGTCTGCAAGCTGAGGGGAGAGGCCTCAGGGGAACCCAAGCCTGCTGGTGCGGTGATCGGGACGTCCTGCCTCCACGTCTGTCCGTGAAACTGCCCCGTCGGTGGCATGTTGTGACAGCAGCCCCAGCAGACCGAGACAGAAGGTCCAGCGTGGGGACTGAGCTTTGTGTTTCTGACAATCATCCAGATGGCACTGCCGATGCAGGGGCCACACCCTGAGCACTGCTGCTCTCAGCCGGCTCCGGCTCCGTGTGGTGGGGAGGGCGAGGCTGACGAGAGAAGGAGGCCTGGGGGTGGGGGTGGGGGTGCTGCCAGCCAAGAACGCTGCCCTGGCACTTGCCGGGCTCCAGGAAGAGCGCGCTCCCCCACGGGTCTGAGCCCTGGAACAGGTCGATGTGTTCTGAGCTGTCACACACTCTCCCGGCCCTTGGCTGGGGACGCTGGGAAGGAATGGTGGGGGATGGGCGTCTCCTCAGACACATCAGATCTCCCAGCCGGGGGTCCTGGGGCCCGTCACCCGGAGGCAAGCTCAGCGCAGCCCCTTCCCAGAGAGGCAGCAGTCCCAGGCAGGCAGGGGTGGGGGCAGCCGGCAAGTTGATGATGAGGTCCCGGCTCACTGGGGGTGCAGCACCCCCACCTCCTCTCCTAGCAGAGGTTCTGGAATGCGAAGCCCAACTCTTTCTGCACATTTCCTTTGGGGGAGGATCTGAAAAATGAGACCGTTCTTGTGGGGCTTGAATCCTCTCTGAGCCTCAGTTTCCCCATCAATACGATGAGCATGATACTATCTACCCCCCAAAATGGTGGTTGGCTTTTTATCAAGTGCAACTCGATTTCATTTCAGCCTTACAACGACCAAGAGGCAAGGAAGAGCCCATTGCAGAGATGTAGAAACCGAGGCGCACAGAGGTTAAATAAGTTACCCAAGGAACCGGGGCCGGAGAGTAGGGCAGCTGGGACCCAGCCCGGGCTGCGGAGCCCGCCGTCGGCCACCCACAGCCCACCCCTCGGGGCACAGCTCAGCACTGGGCCCTGGCTCAGGGATGCCCTTGCCGGCCGACCCCTTGGCTTAGCTAAGTCCCGACAGCCCGTGTTCATTCCTCTGTCAGTCCAGGACGAAGGGTAAAGAAGGAGATTTATTATGTGCCAAGGCCTGCCCTGTGCCGGGCACGCTCCTCCCCTCTCCTCAAGCCTGGAGACCATGCATCGTTCCTGGCCATACTATCTCCCCGTGATTATTATCATATGCCCATTTTGGCGAAGTTGGGTTGAGAGGTTCCCCAGGTTCTCCCAGCTATGAGAAGTGAGGGTCCCAGAACTGGTCCCCAGATCTGTCTAATTCCCGAGTCTGGTACTGCATCACCTCCTCTCCTGGTCCTCTGTAATGCCCAAGAGGGAAGATGTAACTTTTGCTCCCAAAGCTCTGAGTCAACTCATAGGATGTTATTTTGATGAAGACCTTTGCCCAGCTGTCCATGACAATCAGGCTTTACCCCAGAGAAAACAAACTCGGGTGGCAGTGGTATGGGAGAGGGAGAGAGAGAGAAGAGATCAACCCAACCCCCTGTTGTCTAGTTGACGCCCTGACTCCGCGAGGCGCAATCCAGACTCTTTCATCCAGGCAAGTCTTTCTCCAGTTCAGCCCTACCAATCCCATCCCCCTCCTCGGGGCTCATCTGGTCCCCCACACTAATGACACGAGCCAAGATGGTTTTGGATGCAGGTGACAGAAACCCGACTCAAGCTGGCTTTGGCCAAGGAGGGCATTTATGGGTTCCCAAGACCGAAAAGCCAATGGAGAGAGCTGTCCCAGGGTCTCAACCATGTCATCTGGGGTTCTACAGTCCTCCCTGCTGGCTTCAGTATCAGGAGGCCCTCCCCACGGGGCTAAGGGGGGTCACTAGCACCCTGAGCCCATCCTGCCAGCTCCACCACCCCAGCAGACAGAGTTCCTGGTCCCCAGGACCCCTCCTGGCCCAGCTTGTCTCCGGTATCCGGATGCTCCTGAACCAGCCACCAGGTGACCACATCTGGGTCACGTGATTATAGGAGGGGTCTCCCCAAAGGCAAACACAGGTGCCCCTGCCAGGTGAGGAGAACGGAGGTGGGCGGGCAGAAATAGGCACTTTCTCTGGCACCGGGATCCGGCTCCCTCCCTCATCTTGCTGTGTGACCTTGGACGAGTCATGGCCCCTCCTGATCCTCAGTTTCCTCGTTTGCCAAATGGGGATGAGGAATGTGTGAGAGGGTTCAATAAGTTAAGGCCCATAAAAAGCCTTATGGTACCAGGCACACGGGAGGCGCCAAGCTTTGGCCGCCCCTCCCCGCTCGGGGGACCCCATGCCCAGGCAGGGATGCTGTCATTTGGAACGACGATGCTTCTTAAACACTTGGCTCCTGATTTAATTAAGCGCTTTCCTCCTTGCAGGCATCTCGTACGTGTCAACTGTTCCATCTGTCTTTTCTCCGAGGAATCTCTCCCAGGGTTTTAATGCTCTAAATGGAAGCCCCCGGAGACAGACATAGCGATAACTATTCATTCGACACGAGCCCCGTTAGGACCCGTTCTAGGCGCTGGGGACACAGCGGACAGCCAGGCGGAGCCCGGGCCCTGCCCTCGTGGGGTCCCCACTCACTCCTGGATGCGCCCCACAGCGTGCTAATCCTCCCGACCTGAGGACTCCAAATGCTGTCGTGTTTGTCCCACAGAGGAGGAAGCAGGTTTGGGGCCGTGAACTGCCATCAGGTACGCCGACCACTCGGCGCGCAAGCGGCAGAAATAAGCAATGGCTCCACGATTCCTTCCCGGACAAAGGCTGAGTCAGACACAGGGAAGGTTAATTACAGTCACGGGCTCCCTAAAAATCAAATGGGCCATCTTCCAGGAAGCTGGAGGAGAGAGGGAAGAAAGACATCTGTGTGCAAAGTCACCCCGGGGTCTGGACGAGCCGCGTCCGGCCCGTACATGGAAACCGACATCCACCAGGACGGGCGGCCCGGGAGCCCTCGGCGGGGCCGAGTGGCAGGAGGAGCTGGGCCAGCCAAACCACGACCGCAGGCAGAGAGCGGCGACTGCCCCCGGGCCCAAACCTGCACTTTGCCACGGGTCCGGGGTCCGCAGGGAAGCCCGCCAGCAGCCAACAGCCGATTGGCAAGGCCCGGATGACGTCACGCCACTCCCCGAGCGCCAATCCCTGGGCGGCTGCGAAGGCTGAGGAGCTCACCGGGCTCGTGGCCCAGGCGGAGATTAGCCGTTAGCAGTGACTTTGGACATTGGACTTCATTTCCTGACTGTGTGACTTCACCCTGGAGCCTCAGTGTTCTCATCTGCAAAGTGGGAAGGCTAATCCGTACCTTGTAGGATGAGGAATAACTGGGGTGACAATGTGGCCACTCTACACACGTTATACCACACAACCCATGCAACTAGGCATTCGTGTTCTCTGTGCACATGAACCAGCAGGCTCAGGATGAGCCCCAGATGCCCCCAGTGACACCCCCAGTTAGTCAGTGATGTACAGGTCTTTCTGACTCCACAGTAGGGTTCTGGCACCTCCCCCAGCACACAGTAGGTCCTCACTACAGGCCAGGTGCTTGCTCTGCACACTCCTATTCTAGCAGTTTTCCAGGTTGACCCCGCATATGCCCTGCTGGGCTGTGAGTCCTGAGAGTGTTGGCCGTGGCTGCTCCTGGAATGCCCTGGGTGGCTTGGGAATTCAAATATACTTGTGAAATCCAAACAGATGCCTTTATTAATGGCCCACCATCAGGCAGAGCCTATTAGCTGAGCAAACAGACAAGAAAGGCCTTCCTCTGTGCAGGGGGTACAAAAGGCTCTTTCTTGCTACCCGAGGCTGGGTGGCAGCTCGGTGCTCTGGGGAGAGCGCAGGTATTCTTGGGGGAGAGCGCAGGTATTCTTGGCAGACAGCTGCAGTTCACATATCTGCTTGTGACGTGGGATCCCGACAGACATGCTCTCGCCAGACCTCCCCAAGCCCCCCCAGGCCCTCTTTGTGGCCACAGATACCCTTTGTTGGCTCACGTCACTCAGATGCGCAGGCTTCAGAAAGAAGCAGCTTGCAAGGCCCAGAGAGTGACGGTACCAGGGGACAAAGAAGAGAGAGCCCCCCTCCCTAAGTTTGTGATTTGGAGCCCCTCCCCTCCTGTGGATAAGGGACTGCGTTAAGTGCTAGGAGGGAGGCAGAGTGGGAGCTGACATGTGTCAAGGAGCACGGCAGGTGTGCTGCCTCGGTTTCCCCAGAGTGATCAGCCTTGGGGACGCCGATGGCAAAAGGATCAGAAATATGAGGCCTTGAGCAAGGTTTCCTGTACGTGATCGCTATCCCCCACCTGGTGGTTCCTGGCAAACTCTGAGCCCTGCCCCATTTGAAAAGGGCACCTGCCACCACAATGGTTTGCAAACAATGGCACCCACCTTCCCAGGGTGCGGGGCGAGGAATTCATTACACCTGGCCCATCTCCAGCTTAACACTGGAAGGTTCCCCTGGTGTCCCTGCAGACCCGAGTACAAATCCCAGCTCTGCCTCTGCCTCCTTGGTGACCTTGGGCAGCTCACTCCCCTTTGCAGTGCCTCCATGTCTCCATCTACAGAATGGGGACCCTAGTGCATGGGGGACACCAGATGGAATGTGTGCGAAGGGCCAAGCACGAGCCTGGAGCAGGACAGCCGCTTGACGGACACAGCCATTTAGGATGACTGCCCAGACCGCCCCCCTGTCTGTCGCCACATGAAAAAGACACCTTTGTCCCAGACAGACAGGCAGGACCTGGGCTGGAGCCCCTCCACTTACAGCTCCAGTCTGGACCTCTTCCCTGAAATGGGAGGCTCGTCTATCCCATGGTCCTGGACGTTCCCACTTGGTTGGATTTCAGCCCACCCCCACCGAGCCTGCCCCTCCCACACCCTTCCCCACCTCAGTCCATGGCACCTGGTCTCCCAGTTGGGTCAAAACTCTCATCCTTGATTTCTGTCGCCCACACCATATCCAAGTCACCTGAGCTCTTCCTTCGATGTGTGTCCAAAATCCAGCCACGTCCATCACCCTGGCCCAGGCCCACTGTCTACCTGGGGATGGTTGCTGTCCTCCCGAGCCGGCTTCTGCTTCCTCCCAACTCCCTCCTGAGCTGATGCAGAGGGGCCGGAGGGTAAACGAGGTCGTGAGGGTGGAGCCCTGCCCCGGTAGGAGGTAGGATCAGCCCTGCCCCGGTGGGATCGGCCCTGCCCCGGTGGGATCGGCCCTGCCCCGGTGGGATCGGCGTGCTTGTAAGAAGAGCGCGCAGAGCGCCACGGGCTCTCCGCGTACCGAGGCCACGTGAGGGCACGGCGTGAAGGTGGCCCTCTACCGCCGGGAAGGTCCCCCAGTAACACCGGCCGTGCCGGCCCTGGACCTGCCACTGCCAGCCCCTGAGACAGTGGGGAAACCCGTTTCGGTCCTTTAAGCCTCCCAGCCTGTGGTATTTGGTTGTGGCAGTTTGGATGGTGAAATGCAAATCTGGTTTGGTGCGCCTGTTTTGGAAACGAGGATCTGAATGGCCCAGCACCCGCTGGTTGGGCTCCTCCTCTTCAGTATCCCTCGTTTTCCTGCTCCAGCCAGGGACCCCAGGTTGGTGGCCCTGCTCTGAGCTGGGCTGAGGCTTCAGCCCCAGGCCTGGCCCGAGTCAGGGCTGGACCCACGTGCGGTGCTGGGTAGGGTGACGGAAACAAGTGGTGCCTCCCGTGGCCCCCAGAGAGTCCCCCACCTAATGATCCCCAGGCGTGTGTGCTGGGGATGGTGGCTGGGCCGGGGAGGCCTTTCCTACCTTGCAGCCGCTGGCCTCTCCCGACCTTCAGCTCACTCCTCAGGGCCAGGGTCTCATAATGCCCACGTGGCCTCTGGGGACAGGTTCTCTGGAGACCGGCTCGCTCCATGGTGGTCCTGGTCAGGGGCACCCCAGCTCAGGCAGCACCCTGGGGCCTGAGAGCAGGGAAGGCTCTGAGCACTTCCCTGCCCCCCAAACGCCCACCCAGTGCCGGGCCCGGTGAGTGAGGAAATCCAAGAGGGTAACCAGAGTGGCTGCCAATGCCCAGGGGAGAGGCTCGCCCCTCAGCCACCTGGCCCCCGGAGCCCAGCTGCCGCGCTCCCTGCCCTGCCACGAGGCGGGCTGGCCCGGGTGCCAGCAGGACTGTGGTCTCTCCAGATGGGGGGGGGGGGCAGGCAGAGAACACGCCAGATCAGGAGACGGCAGCTTTGCCCCGCGGTACCTCGCTTTCCCCCTCTGTACAGTCGGGAGAGCAGACCCTCAGCACCTCACTTGCCTCACCCCACTCCTAGCCCTGGAGAGGGCACCCTAACTCCGGGCATGATGCAAATATGGAGGCAAGGGGAGACAAGGCCCGAGATGGGGGCCAGCAGAAGGACAAATCCGGACAGAGCACTTACCCTGTGCTGGGTGTTTATTCACGTGGGCATGAGCCACATGTTGTCTCACTCAGTTGTCACAGGATGCTCGGGGCGGGCAGTATTATCCTCGTTTAATGAAGGAGGAAAGGGAGACTCAGAGAAGTGACACAACAGCCCTGAGGTCACACGGCTAGGGAGAAGCACGGCTATAATCCACGTCAGGTCTTTCTGTCACTGTTCTATATCGCCCACCGGATAATAACGAGAGCCCCAGTGTATGGAGTGCTCACTGTGTGTCAGGCAATCTTTTAGTCATTTGCATATATTACCCCTCTAATCCTCTCAATAGTCCTTTCAAGAAGGTACTTCTATTATCCCTATTTTATAGATGAGGAAACTGAGGGGCAAAGACTTGCTCAAAGTCACATAGCACCTAATAAGTGGTACCCGTGTTTGAACCTAAGCATTTGACTCTAGAGCCCGAAAGCCACACTCCTTCCTCTCTAGAATCTTCACAGGAACCCCATGGGAGACTTTATTACTCCCATTTTACAGGAGCATTACATGTACCCTCACAGTGGATCTTCACAACCACCTTGGGAAGGAGAGGTTTGTATCGGTCAGGAGAGGCAACACTGTGCTGCAGTAACAAATAGCCCCACAATTTTAATGGCTGAAAGGAAAAAGCACTTATTTATGCCCGTGGACGTAGGCTAGCTAGGGGGCTCTGTTCCCTGGTAGCTGCACTTAGAGACACAGATTAAGACCCCATCTGTGTGCAGGGTGCCCAAGACACAAAAAGAGAAGATTGGATTCAGGCTATTAAATGCTCCAAGCTGAAGGTGACACATGACACTTCTGCTCACAGCTCACCGCTCACCGGCCACAGCTAGTCATGTGGCCCCACCCAATCACAAGGAGGCCAGCACCCATAACCCTGCTGTCCGCACAGAAAAGAGGCACACAACCAGACCCCCTTGCTATGATCCCTGTCCTATGGAAGAGGGCACACACGGTCGCAGCTAGTAAGGAAAAGGAGCCCATTCACTTGGACAACATTAGCCCCTGAGACTTTTGATGGTGATGGGAGTTGTGTAGTGGAGGCTACACAACTCTAGATGCTTGTCAAACCTCATCAAATGGTACAATTAGAAAGTGGAATTTTACTTTGTGTAAACCGTGCTTCCAAAAACCTCACCAGAAAAAAAAAGGCGGACACCAAACAAAACATTCATTTGACAACAAACATGTGTGGAGTGCCTACTATGTGCCATCAGCAAGATGGACCAGGGTCTTCCTGCCACAGAGCTTGTGTCCCTCGGTCAGGTGCGAGTGCACGCATGTGTGTGTGCGTGTGTCACAGTCAGTATATTCACCTTTTTTGTGGGTTGAGGTCCCTGTAGATTTTCTTTGCTTTTGTTTGCTCTCTGGCATCTTTAAATAGTTGATTTTAAATTTTGTCCAGGGTTTACAATTGCCATCTGTGGAAGGACAAGTCTGATAATACAAGCTGCTCCCGCAGGACCAGAACTGGGTCTGGAGTGAGACCTAGGAGGTCGATGTTGAGAAAACTGTGATGACTTTGCAGGCATGCAGCAAATAAATCCAACAAGAGGCATATAGGATTCAAGAAAAATTGTGTTATTCCGACATTCTCGTACTTCACAACATGCCAGCTACCCTGATTACATGCTAGCATTGTCAGGAAAGGACAGTCATCATGAGTGTATTCCACTTTGTGATAAAGATATTTATTTATTTAGTCTTTCATTGAGTGAACATGAGCTGGGGTAGGGCCAGCACCTGCAAATTCAGAGCTCCCTTGTTCAAAGACCAGGAAAAACATATTGTTAAAGGGAGGTACGTGGACAGTTTCCTCCTTCTCCCACGGTCTCTCTCGACTTCTCAGGGTTACTTCTCATTTGTGCTTTGTTACCATTCTAACTATTCAAAGGAAATATTCAAACTTTAAATTATTAGCATGAATTTACTGTTCATCCCGTTTTACATGTAAATAGCAGGGCATTTGATTCGTAACCAAAATCACTGAAGTTACAATTTGTATTTTGTGGCTCATCCCGGGAGGGTGCCTGGAGGCGGCTACAGAGATAAACAAGCCAGAGAGAAGGGTGAAAGGAGGAAGAGAGGACTCTGAGCCCCCCGCCCTCCCCACCCCCAATGTGGGAGCATTCTGGGTTCAGGGATGCTCATGAGGAGAGTACCGAAGGGGCCTGCATTCTTGTTTGAGATGAATGCTGGGTTCTCCCTGCTGCCAGTCACCGCCCTGATACCACATGCCTTGGCTGGGGCAGGGCCTGGGGATGTCACCCCAGGCATCTCTCCTTCCCACAGGCTGCTGTCCTGCCCTGGCAGATGGGAAAGCCTCGGGGACCTTTAACCTCCGGTGCTCATGCAAGCTCAGGCACCTGGACCAGGCCAGGCCTCACTGAGACGCAGCCTCTGGCTGGCCATCAGCCAAACAGCTTTGTTTAAGCTGGGGTGGGGACCAAGTGTGCATAACCGACCCCCATCCCCTGTGTGCCTGCACTCAGGCCCCTGCTTGGGCAGAGGGGATCAGCACTCAGTCGGCAGGAATGAGAGGGAGAGGCCAGGCAGAGTCCTGGGGAGTCCTGGGATGGAAGGGAGAGGTCAGGCAGAGTCCTTGGGAGTCCTGGGCACCAGGGAGGAGAAGGAGTAAGTGTCAGAGAACCCAACCCAGGGAGTCAGGGCCGCATGTGAGCTGAGGCTCCAAGTCCCCATTGTGGGCTCTGCTGTCCCATCACATTTCACTTACAAAACACAGCTTCAAAGATGTGACCAATAAGAATTTCAAGATGGTGACCGTGGAGATTAAACCTCAAGCACAGGGCCCTTCTGAGCACAGCGTCTGCTGTGACCGTGATAGTGACAGGCCCTAGACGCCGGCCCTGGCTGCGGCTGGTCCAGGGATGAATTAGACAGCATGCCTGCCCTCCGTGTGTATTTGGGTGGCAATTGTGTGTCAGGCACCGTGGTAGGCACTGGGGAGCAAGACAAGACCTCGAAGGAAGGTGTCCCTGCCCTTGGCTGACCTCTACTTGGTAGAGGGGACCCAAAGGAGCATGTGTGTGTGGGTGCTTGCAGCCCAGCCTTGGGGGTCCAGGCAGGCCTGTGAGAAAAGTGGCACTGATGCTGACACCTGGACCATGAGGTGGCCAGCTGGGTGACGAAGAGAGGGACCGTCAGGCAAAGGGAAGTGGGGGTGCCCACGGCAGAGGCTGGAGGGAGCCCCACATGCTGGAGGTTCTGAAAGCAGGCATCACTGTTCAGAGGGACAGGCACCGCGCCATCGCACGGAGGAGTCCAAACTGCTTTTTTGCTGTAATCTCTCAGCCTCTTATTTATGACGGTGACATGAAATGCAGTTACCTGATGACCCACGTGGGACACTGTGTCTGCAAGTCTGGTGGGTGGCTGTCAGGGAAAGTACAAGCAGTGCCTGCCTCTCCCCAGTGTCATGACAGCGTGGTCTCTCTCTGTAAGGAGCACACTGGGTCTCCCCCACGCATGGGCTCTGCCCGCCAGCTTCATCAGGGGCACTGCAGGCCGCCGGGTGCCAAGTTGAGGTTGGGGATTCTACTGTGCTCCCCCCACCCCCCAACTCATCATTCAAGGGGGAACTTTGGTTCTCCCACCGCCCAGGTCTGCAGCCCTCGCCTCCGCACGCAGCTCCAGGCCGCCGCCACAGCCCACCCCCATTCCCAGTCCTCCCGGGCCGGGGCCGGCAGGCATAGAGCCTCCCCGCCAAGCATGGGTTCCAAGCCCAGAACGCACTCTGATTGGACTAGCCTGGCCCACGTGCTCACGTCTGAGCCAATCGCCGTGGTGGTGGCGTAGCACATTGACTGGCAGGTGCGGAGCCGGGGGCGGCCCCATTGCTGTCAATCTCCAGCCACGGGCTAGTGATGAAAAGGACGCCGTGTGGCCGTGGGTTCCAGTTCCGGCTTCTCTCCTCGCTGTCTGTGGGTCTCTGGGCCACACCTCCTTAAGCCTCAGGCCCCACCTTCATAAAAATGCAGATGAGCGTACACAGCAAGCTGTGAAGATTGCATCGTGCCCGGCAAGTGACGAGTGCTCAATAACTGCCAATTAGCAGCTGTACAAACAATGTCTTAACACCCACACGAATACACAGCTTTTGAAAACGCTGATTCATTTTTGGGGATTGCACTGCTCCCTCTCATCAGCTGTCCTCTCACACCTCATTTTTCTCACCTCACCCCTAGGGGCTGCCTCTGTATGCCACTGAATACAGAGTGGTAAAGGGCATGCATTTCGAGTCCAGTCTCTTCCCTTGTAAAATGGGCAGTAACAACCCCCATCTCACTGGGTTGTCAGCAGAACGAAGAGAGCTCATTCAGGCAAAGCCCCCAGCACATAGATGCTTGAATAAGACTCACCTTGGTATAAAGTGTACCCTGCCATTTGGTAATTGTGCTTCTTATGCCCGCCTCTTACCCCAGAATGTGAGCTTCTAGATGGCAAGGGCTCTCCTGAACTCACTTTCATTTCACCCAGGACCTGGGGTCAATGACAACGATAGTAGGGCACTCGGGTGAGCACCAGAGCTGGCTGCCCAGCTGCCCGCCTTCGGCGCAGGGGGTGAGGCAGGCCGTCCTCCTCCCGCCCACCCGCTGCTGCCCCTGACTGCTCTGGGACTGGGTGGCATCAGGCTCCCGTCACTTCCATGAGCCCTCATGCTTCTCCGAACAGTCCCTTCCACTATAAAAGCTCGTTTCTATGGCTTCCAGTCAAGGCCCCAACTCTACAACCGTTCATTGAATTGTGGCTTTCCGGGGAGTTTCAGACACAAACAATAGCTGGTACTTACTGAGACTTCTCTGTGTGTCTGGCACTCTGCTCAATCAGAACCATTTTCTCACCTATTCCTCACAATGACGGGATGAGATGGACATGGTGACTAGCACCATTTCGCACACAGGAAATGGAGGTGCAGCAAGGTTAAGGAATTGGATCGCACAGCTGAGACCTGGTAGAACCCAGATTTGAACAAACGCCATCCAACAACAGTGCTCTCTTTTAAGTCACGCACTCCACAGCCTGGTTCATGTGAAATGTGCACTTGAACTGCGAGCTGCGTCCTGGTTTCCAAAACGTAAAATCTACAACGTTCTAGAATACAGTACATACAAGCTTAATAACACCTTTCACTCTGCGAATTTGCTGGTGAGCCCTCTCCGGCAATGAAGGCTCTTGCTCAGGCTTTGCCTGCTCCTTCTGCCTCCTGACCAACCCTGGGGCTTCCCCGTGTCGCCCCACATGGCACACTGTCCCTTCTGTCTGTAGGGAATCTGTGAGTGTTAACTTCTCCCTCTAGGACAGTCACTTCTAGGTCGGCGTGTCTTACTACACCTGCCTAAGACACACCCTGGGAACATCTCAGAATCGAAGGCCTGGGTTCCAGTCTCAGCCTTGCCACTCACCGGCAGTGAGCCCGGGGCCAATCATTTCTCCTTCTGAGCCTCAGTTGCTGCATGAAGAAAAATAGGGGTGAGATGAATAAAAACTGCTTCCTGGGGTTGTTTAGAGGAATAATGTATACCCCAAACAAAAGAAAATTTACACATTCCAATCATGAAGCCACTCTGTCTCTATGGATTGCTATTATGTTAGTTGTCCCTAGGAGTAGAGAGTGCCCCAATCATGTCATAAGGAGCAGGTGCCTTCAGGTCAAGGCCACCGATAGAGACCACCATGATGGGGACACAACCCTGAACCCTTAAAGATCAGGGAACAACAGAGAACGGGAGACCGAGGAGTGTTCCCCGCCAAACAGAGAGAACCAAGGGGTGGGGAAGCCCCCGTCTGGTCACCAAGTTCCCCTCCCCCACCCTGGCTGAGGACTTCACAAGGAGAGAGGGGACTGGGGAGAGGAGACAGAAAACCAGGCTCTAGAAGGGTTACATCGAATCCAACTGCCACGGAGACAGACACACACTTAGCTTTCAGCATTCCTGGCTATTTTCCACGTGTGCTTAACAAAATCCTTCTGCAGAGTAAGACAATTGATGCTACCCAGGGTGGGCTCAGGGGCAGGGAGGTGGGCAGCCCTGTGTCCCCTCAGCGGTTGTGTAAATGGATGTGCCTTCTCTAGTGGTAGTGGGCACTGAGTATCAAAAGTCCACAAAGGGCACATGATTCCCTGGCCAGCAACTCCACTCCGAGGATTTATCATAAGGATTTACTCAGACAAGCTCACTGAGATGTATACACAACGATATTCATCACGGCAGTGTTTATAATAGCAAAATACTGGGGACGATCTAAATATCCATCAATAAGGGGTTGTCTAAATAAAGTGTTGCATCCCCACTATGGAATGCCACGCAGACTTCTAAAAAGGATGTTACAAATCTGCACGTGTTGACAGTGCAAAGATGCTCATGGCATGTTTCTGAGTGAAAAAAGGGGGGATGGGTTTGCAGAACACACCTACCGCGTGAGGGTGTTTTTGTCGGGTTATACATGCCTGCAAGTCTGCATGTAAATGTGCACAGAGAGAAATCTGGAGGGAAGATCACCCAAAAGTAGACTGCAGTTGTGTCTGGGTAGTGAGATTTGGGGGGTTTTACTTCCTTCTTTTTGTATTTTTGTGTTGCAACAAGATATACACCATTTTCTGCAGAATTCCTAGAAGGGGAGCTTTCAACCTCAGCCCTGGACAATTCTTTCTTGGGTTGCAAAGTTCTTTGATGCGAGGGACTGTGCTGTGCCTTGTTTAGTAGCACTCTCCTCTCCAGTGGTGAAACCCCCCCAAAAAAGTCTCCAGACATTGGCAACTGTCCCCTTCGGGGGCAGGATTGTGCTTGGTTGAGAACTGCTGTCCTAGAGGAAGAAGAAGACAGGAGAGACGGTAGGGCTGCTCCCAAGAGAATGAGATATGGGGAGACGCTGCCCAGACTCCAATCTAGCACCCCTCAAGTCTTTGGGGGAGTTCAACATCCTGAGCAAGACTAGAACTGGGGAAAGTTGTGATGGGGCCAACCAAGATGGCAGGCTCGGGGGCAGGAACAGGGACCTGGGGACCAGCAGGTACTGGGCCAGGAGCCAGCGACGTTGTGAGAGCTCTAAACTCACCAGCCTGTGGCCCTGAGGTGCTGGGCCTATGACATTGGGGGGCTGCTGACGTCCAGTCTGAATGGCTTCTGTGGGCCTTTAGTGCCTCTGTGCCACACAGCTCCTTAGTTGCCCCATGCGGATCGCGGCTCCCTCCAAAGCAGGGCTGTCTGGAGTTCGTCAGGGCGTCGTGCCCACAGTGGACATCTGACTAATAAAAATTACCGACACTTACTGGGGGTAACCCCGTGCCAAGCACTGCTCAGAAACCTCTACGTGTCACCAACGTAGTCCTCACAGCAACCCCGGGAAGTCGGCTGTGAGCATTCCCGTGTCACAGCTGGGGAAACGGAGGCACAGAGCCGTGAAGTCAGACACCGGGCCCCCTCCCAGTTACGTATCAGACCTGGATTTCAAGCTCAGTCAATTGGGCTCCGGAACCTGAGTCCTTAACGCTCCCCAACTCTTCTGCCTCTGAAGAGGTGTGGGGGCCACAGAACCCTCAAGCAGAGACGACACTACTGACCACTTTGCTGAACTGCCTCTCTAAGGAGAACCCCTGCCCTCGTCTAGGGCCCGACGCGCGCCCACACGGCAGAAGGCGTTTCACGGGCCCTACTGTCACCCCTCAAACAGCCAGAGGAGACAAGCTCTGCCATTACTTCTCTCATTTTACAGCTGGGGAAACTGAGGCCAGCTTTACTGTCTCCTGCTTTGTGCTAACACTGTGACCTCTTGTTTCCTCTGTTACCACTTTTCATGCCTCTGTTGTCCCACCGAACGGCAGGGGCGGGGCCTGTCTTCCCTGTCCCCCTTGGTGCCCAGCACTGCGTGGGCGACAGCGCGTCCTGTCCTCGTCATGGCTTTGGCTGCCCAGCACCTGAGCCCCCTTCCTGGGTTTGGAGAAACGATGTGTGTGCCCTGGGCCCAGCATTGTCCCCTTCGAGCCATTCTGCAAGCTGCCTGCCCAGCACCCTTGCAGCAAACCCCTTTCCTGCGTCAGTGAGCCAAGATTCATTTCTGGCAACGAAAACCCCTAGTGTGGACACAATAGGGAAGAGGGGAGGGGGGGAAGCCATGCCCCCCGCGCCTCCCTGCGAGAATCACTAGGTCAAGTACAACGTCCCCAGCCAGTTCTTGCCACTTGATGTGTCAGGACGTGGCGTGCAGATGGCTTGGTGGCAGCATGCACTTGCACGAGTTGCCTAACGAGTGGACAATGTGGCCTCCCCCCAGACTCAGGAGAGGGGTACATACAGTACTGTCGGAAAACTCCAGGCCCCACCAAACCCTACTCCACGTTGACCTAATTATAGATCACTTCCTCTGCAGCCCAGGTGTTAATGGGGACCCCTTGGTGCCATGCACTCCAGGGGGGACAGCCCCAAGCACCTTCAATTCCACACCCTGTGGATTCCGTGGCTGCAGACTTGAAGTGTGTCGGCCAGCTAAGAGTAAGGGTCATGTGATACTGCACATGGCCACCCTAGCCCACAGAAGGTCCCCAGCACTGGCATATTGAGGTGACAAGTGGCCTTGTTCTGTCCTCATGACCCCTGTCCCTTGGGACCTTGCCTGCCCTTGGCGAGGAGTGGTCAGGGAAGCCTCAAATCGTGGGTGGCTGCTCGGGTTCGACCTGGCCTCAGAAGTCCCCCTCCTTGTCCAGGTCCCTCATTATCATGGACAGAGCCTGACACCCGCCCCCAGACATAGAACCCAGTTTCCTACTCAGAAGGCTGTGGCTTCACCCCCAGCGTGGGCAGCTCACATGGGGCGGTGCTGGAAGGCTGCCGGGGGTGACCCCCAGCTGGCGTACGAAGCACAGGTGGACCAGCTGGGGTGGGGGCAGGGGAGGCAGGGACACCGCCGTGCAGCACACCGGTGCGCCGACTTTCTCCTGGCGTCCCTCACCTGCCTTTGTATCCAAGTGCTGAAGTTGCATCCCCGTTACAAGGAAGTAGGTCGCATTGCCGGTCCCCAAAAAGGAACTGCTACCTCTGTAGTGACAGCGTGTGAAACAGCTGCCTCCACTGCCTCTCCACGTGCCTCCCGGGGGCCGCGCCCCCTGAGGGCTGCTATTCCCAGACCAGCTCTGCTCCTCGTGGCCGGTGCGTGAGCCTCGAGGGAGAAACCGCGATGGCCCCTGAGCTGGCCCCCACGGGGGTGGGCGTGCAGGGGGCCAGCACGCGGCTGGCAAGGGCGCCCCAGCCTGCCCTCTGCACCAGCTAACTGGTAACAGCCGGGAGCTGCGTTTTCCCAGGAGAAAGCTCGGGCAGGGCGCCTTGCGAGGCGGCGTCACCACAGGCTCCACCTTGCTGAGGAGCCATGGGCACGGCCTTCCTTGGGGGTCCCCAGAAGCTCTGGGGCTGTCTCTGGATGAGTGTAAGCCTAGGCCTGGTGCCTGGTCACAGGAGGGCTGTGGGCTCTGTGCGGCCTGCCCCTGCTTCCCGGAGCTGTCATGGAAATCACGTGGTAGATCCGGGTAAATGACGCCAAGCTCCCCGGGGCAGCGTGCTATGCGGTGGCAATGGGGTGGGGTGGGAGGCAGGCTGGTGCAGTGGGCAGAGCTGTCCCAGCAATGAGCTATCAGGGGTCGCCTGTTCCGACAGGCCAGTGGCTCCCTGTCCTGGGGGGAGCTGTACCATCCAACTGGTCCCCAAGGCCCCAGGGGCCCTGGCGCTGGCAGCCAACCTCCCAAGATGACCCCTGTAAACAGCAGGCACCCAGACGCCCTCCACGTGGTTCCAAGGAGCCTCCATCCCCCACGGGCTGGGCCACTCTCTCACAATCGCCCTTTCAAAGGGCGACTCCAGGGAGGTCCCTCCCCTCTACTAAGGGAGGGGACAGGGGGACCACGCTGCTCATGAGACTTCCGCCCTGACCACTTCCTGCGCTCCACCCACAGGGCCATGAAGATGGAATGAAACCCTAAGAGTGGAAAGTCCCATTCAGAAAGGGCTCCATGGGGGCCAGCAACTCCCATCCGTTGTTTTGCCAAAGTTTGTTCCTGTGTTAGTTGTTTCCTCTGGTACTTTGTTGTAACAAAGCACTGCAGACCTGGTGGTTTTCAATAGAAATTTATCTCTCACTGCTCTAAAGGTCAGAAGTCCAAAATCAAGGTGCTGGCAGGCTGGGCTCGGGGGAGCCTTGGTCCCCTGCCTGTCTCCTAGCATCCCTGCTGTTTCTGGGATTTGTAGCCGCGTCACTTCCTTCTCTGCCTCCGTCTTCACACCGTCTTCTCCGCGTCTCTCTGTTTGTCTCATAAATACGGCGTCTGTCACTGGATAATCCAGGATGAGGGCGCTTTCTAAGGACGGGAAAGGCTAGGGGTGGGGGTGACTCAGGGGGAATATCCAAGGTCTGTGACAATAGCATGGGCTCCCTAGCTTCACGTGCCATCGGCAGAGCCACGCCTTGGAAATGGTTTAAAGCTGCTGAAATGGACGAGCCCAGGCCCAGAGTCAACGTGGGAAAGAGAAGTTGCTTGAGAGGAGAAAGGGACCTTCATTTAGCCCCGGGGGTGAGTGGTTTACAGCCACCGAGTGCTTCCCGGGCACCAGGCACTGCACATTTTAGATGCATTATCCTTTCTTCTCACAAAAGCCTCGGGAGTTGGACAACAGTATCTCCATTTAAAGCATGACACAACTGAGGCTCAGAGAGGTGACGTGATTTGCCCAAGGTCACACAGCCAGGAAGCAGGACTGGCTTTTGAACAGTCTGTCCCTCCCGAGAGAACCTGCCGGGGAGTTCTTGTTTTCTGTCATGTCTTGCCCTTCTCCCCACAGGACTGGGGGCTCACCTCCTTGAAGGGAAGCCATGCAGCTGTTTTTTCCTGACGGCTGGGAGGCTGCTCCCAGGGAGGAAGCATTTTGTGGCCGACCCAGCCCCTTCCAGGAAAGAGCCCCTGAATGGCAGGATCCCACCCACCCTCACTCCTCTGACACGAAAATTAGATCTGGCCACTTCCAGAGAAAGCCCTTTGGCTCCTGCATTCTGCATTTCTCCTTCCCTGACAACAGCGCCCAAGAGGGTGGGGCTCAGCACCCCCAGCCCTGATCTATGCCCTGGCGGGGCGCCCACTACCACTCCTCATACTTATCGCTGTTGTTAACAGAAATCAATAGTGATCGCCGTGAGTCATTGGGACTGGGTGCCAGGCTCTCATCACAGCCAGTTTCCCCAGGGCCTGGTGAGATTGATGTTTCCATCCTCATTTTCAGTATCGGGAGGCTGAGGCTCAGAGAGGTAAGGGAATATGCCCCAGGTCACAGAGCCTGGAGTGGCTAAGCCAGGATCCGGCCACCAGCGCATCCCAGCGCCAGGCATGGGCTGTCCCCGCCTGCTCAATCACAGTGGCTTTTTGAATAGACTCAATCCTCCCCACCCCACCCCCAACCCACGCCAGGGTCTGACCACAAAGGGTCAGAGCACAAGTCAAGCTGAAAGGCACTGGCGGTCTTGCTGCCCTGGGCCGGCCCTGCTGCTGCGCTCTGGGTTTCCAGCCTCACCCCGCCACACCCAGGCCAGCCCAAGCCGGGCTGTGGCCCAGAAAACCCTCTATCCCCGAGCCCACCTTGGGTCTGCTCGTCCTCGGGCAGCCCAGGGCCTGGAAGGAGAAGGAAGGTGGGGGCGGGGGCCGGGAGCTGAGTGGCTGCGACTGGGTGCAGCTGGGCCAGAACACCAGGAACTCCTTCGCGGGCAGAGAGAAGGCTTGGCCTTCTTGCTGCTTTAGGCCCAACCCAGGCACATTCTTCTCCACGGCACAGCCTAGAAAAACAGGTCAGTTCTGTTCCGTTCCATCACTGGGTCCCGAACGTCCACCGCCTTTGTCGGGACAGGCTAACTGCTGCGCCGGCCAGCCCTCTGCCTCGGTGGCCCAGCACCGCAAGGGCGGCGGTTTGGATTTGTGTTTTGTTGTGTTGTGTCTTTTTGCGTGGTGTCTGGGGCTTACACAAAACTCCAGCAAACAATTTAAAAAGTAGGGTGGGGGTGGTGAGAAAAGAAGACTGGGACAAAAGTTGATTGTTCTTTAAGCTGAACGATGGATGGCTAAGATGGGTTATTCCACCATGCTCTCCATGTCTTTTGCATACTCGAACCATTTGCATACGTGTATGTTTATTTCTCACTCCTACAAAGTGCGAGGCTTGTCCTGCTCCTGGCCCCTGGCTCTCCTGGATGGCATCTTGCCCAATCGTTGTTCTGTGCACCAGCCCCTTCTGTCTTGTGGCTCCTCTGCCATATTGTGGTCTCAAGATCATCCTGGAGTCATCCAAACAGAAGACTGGGAGAAGAAAAAGAAAATGGCACAGCCACCACCTAGCACCCAGTCCTGAGAGTGACTTGCATCCCTTCTGTTCATGTTGCATTGGTGAGAACTAGTCACATGACTAACAAGAGGTGCTGGGAAATGTAGTTCCCAGCTGGGCAGGTACATCCCTGCACCACTGCCATATAAGGTGAGGGGCATGCGCCTTGGTGGGTCAGCTGATTGTCTCATGTTTGGGGTGTGGGCTGGTCTCCCGTGAGGAGATAGAAAAGGAACCCGAGGGGTCTGTAAGGATGAACTTGTGAGTTTTTGCTGCTGTTCCGTGACATACCTGTAAAATGGTCCTGGCTCATGGAGGGGGAAAAAGTGATGGGAAAGGAGGCACCCAGGCACCAGGGCTCCCTGAGCGCTTGTCCTTCAGCACACTCGTGTCCCCATCACAGTATCCATCCTCCATATCCAAAGTGGCAAAGGGCTCGTTTTGCAACACCTTTCCATTGGGAGAAAATGGGCACAATGTACGAGAGATCTCCCCGAATTATTAATATTTCCTACAAGCTGCGTGTGACTCTGTAATTATCTCAATAAAAACTTCAATGAAAAGGAAAGACCCTAGAGGACCCCAGGGCACTGAAAGGTGCCCCAGGATGGACCCATGACCCCTGTCTCCAGCCTCTGCTCCTCCCCCAGGTCCCCAGAGGGGTTGCTCCGAAGTCCGGATCTGCACGGCTACTCTGCTGTCCTACTAAACTCTCTGTGGCCTGTAGGATGGTGTCTACTCTGTCACAATGCAACAGAGTCTGACCTCTTCCCAACCATCCTGTCCCTCCCACTTGCACCCCACCACCACCACACACACCCCTCAATTACTTTGAACCGTTAGCTTATTTTCCAAACTTGCCATGCTTTCTTCCCCCTTGGTCCTTACCACGTGCTGTTTCTTTGCCCTTACACGTGGCAAACTCTTACTCATGTTCCAAGACCTCTGCCCTTGCCTCATGGAGGTTCAGAGAGGTCAAGACATTTGCTCAAAGTCACACAGCTGATAAATGACAACTGGGATTTGCGCTCAGCTCTGTCCAATGTCACAGAGCACAATGACCTCGGGCAGAGTTGTCTTCCAGAAATCTGTCTGCACTGCTCACCCACGCACTCAGGAACCACTCCCTCATTCTGTCGCCCCCAGCATCTGCCTCTGAGTCCTCTCACCTTCCTGCCCCCTGCCAGCACCCTCGGCCACGGGCCAGGCGCCCAGGACTCTGGTTTCCCGTCTTTATCTGTCCTTCCAGACTCCCTGGCCTCCAGTCCTTCCTCCCCACCCGCTTTCCCCAGAGGCTTCCTAACCCCCAAGGCCACAGAAGATGAATGACATCATCTGTGCGCGGGCCCTCACTGGGCCCCGTTATCAGGCTATAAGTGGAAACGCCCGGCATTTTCCCACAGGAAACCGCCCGCCCTCCCTCCCTCCCGACTCCACACTGCTGCTGGGGATCTTGGCCATCCAGATCCCTCTTTTATCCACGGCAGACCCTCTCAGCCCTTCTTCCAACCTGGGGTCGCTAACACCGGCAGTTCGGAGACCTAATCGACCTAAACTCATGTCCTGCTCCTCAGACCTCCCCTGCGTGATCTCGGGCAAGTGGCTTCATGGCTCACGTTTACGGGGGGAATAATGACAGACATCATCTCATTAAATCCTTGTAGCAGTCTTCCCACCTGTAAGCATCCTTCCCCTCTTACAGATGAGTAACCTGCACAGAGACAGTGAGACACTGGCCCAAGGCCACAGGTTAGCAGATGGTGGAGCCAGGGCCTGGATTTGAACCCCTGTCATCAGGAGAGCTCTCAACTACCAGGAACCGCTCAGAGAGGTGGGGGAGGCTTCCCACAGCCCGTACAGGCTGTGCCCAGGAATGGGGTGGGGTGGGGTATCAGCGGACACCCACATTCCAGAACTGGCTTGGCCCTTGCAGAGGGGATGTTAATTTCTTGGGACTCAGCTTTTCCTGCTATAAAATAGGGGTCCCCCCGCAGACCCTTACTCTTCCTGTGTCGCAGGCCAGTTTTCAGCACACTCACATCTCTGCATTATTTACTAATGTTTTTTCTTTAAATGGATCATGATTTTGCATTCAAACATATTTATTGAAAAGGTATTGAAACGAACTTCCTATCACGACCTAAAAAAAAAAGGCAGACATGATTGCCATGAATAGAAAACGCTTATGCAGTGACTCCTGCAATGGAGCCCTCCCTCTCTGCAGTTTACAGTGTTCGAAGACCCACATTCACTGACGGCCTCAGGTGCACTTCTCACCTTCCTGATTCTAGGGTGGGTTATCGAAGGCCGGGTCAGGAGCCCCTGGGGCATCCTGTCACCTCCTGCTAGGCACCTAAAGGACGTCCTGGGCGGTGCTCAGAATCCTCAGCCCCTATCTCCGGCCCCCCAGAAAGGAATGAACACCTCACAGAAAGAAGCTGGGCTTCCTCCTCCAAAGGCCAAAGCGCCACAGCAGCACCCCTCAATTAAACTCCGACCCCCTCCCCAGCGTCACTTACTGCTTAGAAAGAGGGCTGAGGTTACTGCCAATCGTGACGACACGTGGCATGTGGCATGGCAGGCCACGGCACGTTGTCCTTGGCAACTGTCATGCACCTTCTGATACCAGAGCTAAATCACTGCTGTGAGCTCCAGGGACCTGCTGTGCTCTGCGACCTCTGTGGGTCCCTGGTGTCCCAGACCCTCAGCTCTCCCACCACATTCTCGTCGTTCTCAAGGAGCCGCCTTGCCGACTGTGCCCTGGGGGTGATCGTTTTCCTTGTGTAATTTGTACTTTTTTATCATAAGCTCGTCTGTGCCCAGGGCTGTGATTCTTATAGGTGGGAGAATTACCTTTGACAGCCAGTTTTACACGGGCTCGTTCTAGAGCTCTGGTGCTTTCGCTCATCAAGACCAATTTTTCCAATGTTTTCTTGGTCCAGGCCCCCCGCACCCGTTGGGTGGTGTAAATTCCGTCCCCGGAGATTTCACATCCTCACTTCCACCCACAGGCTGAAGCCGAGCTTTCCACGAAGGGCGGCGCGGTCAGCAAGGCGAGGTTACATCGTGGCCATGAACAAGCTCACACTCAGGTGGCTGGGCACGACGACGGAGGTTTAGTTCTTGCTTCCTCTCACGTCTGCCGGGGAACAGCGGAGAATGCCGTTCCACGTGCCCTCAGTTCAGGGACCCAGGCTGATGGAGCAGCCACTCTCTTGAACATTCCCGGGCTGGACCACCCGCCCAGGCACTTACACGCTCCGGAAATATTTGGTGACCGATGTGAGCAACTGTTGCCGAGGTCCCGAGGTCCCTGCTTCATTAGGGCGTCTCGTTGCCCTGTGCCCACCACGGGCGGCCCGGGCCGTGACTCCTGTCCCAGCGGGGAGTTCCCTCCACCGAAGCGTACCAAAATGCTTTTAATACTTTCCTTTTACATTATCCAGAAACTTCCAGATGTTTCTCTTGGTTGTGGTGAGGAAGGAGAAGTGTCACTCAGTGTGCCACATTGCCAGATCAGAAAAGTTGCCATTGTTTCCTTAAGGCTGGGGAACCCGCTGTTTTGTAACCCGTTTCATGCAACAACAGCCGATAACGACCTTTTCGTAACCCCGCGTATTCCTCGGGAGCACGACTTGCACTGCTGTGCCGTGAAAATGATGCACGCGCCATCCGTTTCACCCGGCCCCTCTTCTTGCACACTGACTAGGTTCTAGTTTCCGGTTCCTCCCTGTTGACGACATTAAGGATGCAATGACCACCCTCACGTGCGGGAGTGACTTTCAGAATAAATAACAGCTGGGCGGTGTGGCTGTGGGCACCAGCCGGTTGGAATGGGCAGTGGTCACAGACAGCCGGTTTGACTACTGCGTGTGTCCCCACTGCACGTGCATTTATCTTTGCATGCACCCCACGATTTCCCCTGGGTGAGTTTTAAGTAGCAGAATTGCTGGGTGGCCCAAAGGACGACAGAACAGTTTAAGACCTTTAATATCTGCTTCTAAGTGGCTCCAGCCTCCTCGTCACCCTGAAGGGACCCCGGCTTCCATCCTCACCGCGGCTCACGTGGCAATGGCGCTGGGATGGAACTTGGCAGCAGACGCCCTGGTCCGCGAGGACGCTGGCTCCTATGAGAGGCTGACAATGCTAATGGCTGATGGGGTGCAGAGGCCCCCGGGGAACCGGAGAGGGGGAAGCTGGAGCTGTGAGCATCCAGGGCATGAGTCCACCTCCGCTTGTGCAGGGAGGGGCTGTGGAGCTCGTGATCTGGGGGTGGACGGGGGCGTCCCCAGCAGCAGACGTTGTCAGGGTCCTCAAAGACCTGCCCTGGGTGAAACACATCGTCTCTCCTGCCGGGACTCAAATTGGCTCCACGGCCAGCTGTGTGGCCATGAGGAAGACCACCCTGGCCGGGCCTCAGGGTTCTCCTCGGTAACGGTTCCCAGGGTTGCCATGAAGCGCACGGCCCCCAGGCCCAGCCCCCGCAGCCGCACTAAAGACATGGCAGGGACGAGGCAGAGCGGGTGGCGGCGGCTCTTCTGGTGACACAGACAGACTCGTGGCTCCTCGTTTCTTTCTTCTGCGGACTGAGTGTTCCCGCTTCCTTCCTGGGGCTCGGGAAGGGAAGGAGGCCAGGAGCCCTGGAGTGACCCGACACAGAAGGGGAGACCACGATGTACGCGTACGCAGTGAACCTGCCTGCCTTGTCTACCTCCCTAAGGGTCTGTCCTTCCCACGCCTCCGAGGTGCCCCGTGTCCTCGCCCCTACTCCCCCTCTGACCCCGCCTCCTACTCCTGTGCCCTCCCTACACCACGGCAGCCTTCCTGCAGGGCTTTGAATACATGGAGTCCCCTCCAGCCTCAGGGCCTTTGCATGTGCTACTTTCCCCTCCAGGAACGCTCTTCCAGATCTCCACAGGGTTCAGCCCCTTACTTTTTTCGGGCCTCAGCTCAAATGTCACCTCCAAGGCCTTCCCTGGCAGCTCCACCCAAAATGGCAGCCTGACCCACACACCACCCAGCTTCTCATTCCCTATTCCCTTCTGTTGTTCTGACCCTCACCCAAAATCACTGCACATATTTTTTCTTGCTTGTTTATTGTGTGTCACCTCACAAATAAAATACAAGCCCCACGGGGACAGAAACTTAGCTTTGTTCCCTGCTGTGCACCCTCAGCGCCTACAACAGTAGGTGCTCAACAAATACCGATCCCCATTCACAGCAGGGATAGCAGATTCCTCTTTATTCCCTCCTGGTGTGGCCACGTCGTAGCAGTGTGACCTGGGGCAAGTCACTTCCCGCTGCCCCCCAGTTTTCTCATCCACACGATGGGGCTAACCGACCACTGAATCCAGCAGAGTGGGACAGCCTCCACACAGCCGCGTGGAAAGGCCTGCTACCGAGCAGACCTGCTGCTGCTTGCCTCTCGCAATGCAAATTCTCTAGGAACAGGTGACATCTGTCACCTCAGAGTGCCGTGGCTTGGCTCATCCCAGGCTAGGGAGGAAACCAGCCTAGAGGGGCGGCTGTGGGGTGAAGCCTCTCCCATTTCTTACCCCATCACCCCACCCTGTTTCCCAGCTGGGTTTCTTGCAGGGGTTCCTTCAGGCCCCATGAATAATTGATAATGCGTGGGTCCCTTTTGGAGGTTCTCGTAATCCCTGGGGGGAAAAGAAGTCTTTCTCTGTCTTCTTTTGATCCCCTGCCTTGGCCTCCCTCTCTGCCATGAGTCACCCTGTCCTAATCCTGCAGCTCATCTCGGCCGGCAGCCTGGGGCCTCCCCTCGGAGCCCCAAAAGCTGGGCTGGGAAAAGTCTCCCCAGAGTGTGGGTGGCCTGTGGGCAGACCAAGCACCTGGAGTGGTGTGCCCAGGCTGGCCTGGATCATTCTAGAAGCAATTCAAGCTCACCTACAGACACGAGGCAGAACCCACATTCGTCCCCACCCCAGGAAGCCTGGCGACTAAGCCTGCAGCTGCCCTGAGGGCAAACATGTGCCCAGGAATGATCCATGTGTTGCCCCCTGGGAGCCATGCACACTGATTGGGCACTGGCCAGGGGCATGTCTCATCCCACTCCTTCCCCATGAACCCCTGGAGATGGAATTGTTCTTGTTACCCAGCTCAGGAGGCAACAGACAGGTGAGTAACTCGCCCAAGGTCACAGACTCAGCAAGCAGCAGATCCATCTATCACCACATCCATGTTCTTTCTGTGACATCGGGTAGACGAGACCCAGAATTCAGGGGAAGCTTCTGGGACTGCTCACTGGGAAGTGACCGGAAGTCTATCAGGCCACATCAGACTAGAGAGGGCCCCCCAGGCTCCCGGTACCCACCCTCCCCCAGCCCACCAGGACAATGAAGAGTCACCCCAGGGGTGACCCTCATGGCATGTACCCCCCTCACCTCTGGGGCAATGCATCACAGCCCTGACTAAGTACTCCCCTGAGAGTTAAAAATCCTAAGTTCTCCCATCGGCTCTGCCACAGAGCTTCTGGGATTGGGCACGTTGTGACTTTCCTGCTCGCTCGTCCACAAAACAATAGAGCTAATTGTTCTCTGTTGGGAAATCTGGGCTCTAGATGCTCACAGGGTGTTTTAAAGCACTGTCGTCACACCTCTTCTTCCAGGGCAGGTCGCCGGGCACCTGGGTGTGTGTACACGCAGGTGCCTCATTCTCACCTACGTTCTGCCAAAACTCTCTCCATCTTTCAACCTCAGGAACAGAGCAAGGGTTCAATGTTCCTGTCCCCTCAAAGGCACAGGGGTTTTGCCACCCAGCGTCCTCCCCAACCCTCAGTCCACATGGAAGTCAGGAAAGCAGGGTTGACCTGCAGCCAGCCTGGCTACTTAAAGTGTCCACAAAGCTGACCTGATCTGTTCAGGCGAGGGCCTGGGACCCAAGATGACCTATCAGGTGAATCTCAGGGGTTCGCTGAAAATGGGGGACTCAGCGTTCGTCCTTCCCCGTGTGACATGACTGAAGAAAGATACACCGTATTTTGCTGTGTATAATACGCACCTTTTGGCCCAAATTTGTGGGGGGGAATAAGGATGCGCATTATACATGGGTAGTACTGGTTCCGTCTCTATATAAATGTTTTAAATTTTTTAATTTATACTTATGAATTAAAAGTGTAACTCTAGAAATCAATAGCAATATCCGCATGCAAAGTAATACCCTGGGATATGATAATTAGGTTTTTTCATATAAAAAAATTTTATATATAAAATTTCTTATACCCTGTATCTATTCTTGTGTTTTGTAATTATTTGCTACATAAAATTTCTTATACCATGTTAAAAAATAAATGCTTAGAATTGTATGCCTGAAACCTATGTAATCCCTGCTAACAGATGTCACCCCAATAAAATAAAATTTTAAAATAAATAAATAAATAAAAGTAGTCAAAACCAAAAAAAAAAAAAAAGCTAAAATTCCTTTATAATACAAAAAGCAAGTACTGAAATACACACAAATAAAATTTTGAATTAAAAAATTAAAACGAAGGATTTTCCCCCCTGAAAGTCTGAGCCAAAAATGTGGCAAAATACAGTAACTCTGGGTGCTACTGACAGCTGCCTTTGGACCACAGATCGAAGGTCCACTGCGAACAGAGGCCTCGTGGAGGAAACCAACCCGTAACATAAATGAAGAGAACCTGAGCCGTCCTGGACCGAGCTACCCTTGGGCTGTTTGCTCACTTAGATCAGCTTTGTTTCCCCCGTCACTTTGCAAGAACCCTAACTGACATTGGCACACAGCAGAGGATTGATGGGTAAACATTTATCAAATTGAAGTTTATTTCAGAGCTCGGCACCACCATCTTACCCAGAGTAGGGCCCTTGGTTGAAGGAGGTATCACCTGAGGCTGGTTGAGAACCCACTGTGTGCCAGGGACTGGCAGGAGAGGCCCAGCCCCAAGAGGGGACTCATCCCCGAATGGGGACTTGGGACGTGGCTGAGCCAGGACTGCGGCTCCGGCTGATCTGATTATTAATTGCACAGAAGAGCTGGGTTGTCCTATTTCCTTTGGACAAAAGATCCACCTCCTATTCAAAGATGGCCCCTCCTTCCCTCCCAGAAGCTGCCTCCAGACTGGCCTCCTGGACTGACTTCATGGAGGTAGTCCGGACATCTGATGGCCTCCTGTCCCAGGAGGGTCCTGGCAGGCTTCCTGTGGCCATGACCCCAGGCCCCAACCCAGGACTCTCCACCGAGGACCCTCGAGGGCCCACCTGCACCCCACATCCAAGCGTGCTGCTTCTTCCCAGGGCCACTCTGAGGAGTCCTGGCCCTTCTCTCCGCCATCCTGCTTCCCATACAACCTGCTCCACTAGCATCTTCTCTCGCTTCCGGAGCAGATCTCCTGGGCTGTCCCCCTCCCTGGGGCGGCTCTGATGTGCCACCCCGCCTGCTAGACAACCCCCACTTTGAGGCAGAGCTGGGGCATCAGTGTGGCTCCCACGTGCGCAGGCCTGAGGCAGTGCCTGAGACTGAAGAGGGGGGGCTCTTGCAGACACCACTGTGAGCTGGCAGCGGGGAAGCGAGGGACAGGGGACAGGCAGGGCCACCCAACGGGTGTACAGTCTGGTGACATCCAGTAGCAGTGACCCAATGTGCACAGCTGGCTCCAGTCAGGATTAACAACCCTGCACACGCACGCACGCACACGCACACACGCATGCGCCGTGACCTATAGCTGCATGAGTACAAATAACCAGATGGCCATGCGGGGGAGCTGTAGGGAGCAGACGGCGAACCGGGGTCACCTCCGGAGATGGGGGCTCGTTCGGAGGGGCCTGAACCACATCCATGGTATCGGTGTCCTGAGGCAAATGTACTCTTATTGTATCTGTGCCCTTAAAAATTCACTTTGGGGAAAACATTAAATACATGAACGTAGTTAAATCACGGTAACTGCATCCAGAGAGCCGAGGGCTCCAGGCGAAGAGGAAATACGTGAGGGGGCGGGGATACAGCCCAGGACCCCGCCTCCCCCACCTCGAGTCCCCACTGCGGGGTGGTTCGCCCCATTAGCCTTGCTCCCAGGGCTCGGGAATTTCCTGGAAGCCTGAGACATCCTGGGAACAAGCATCTTCTCACGGCCTTTGGGCCAAGGGAGTCGGGTGGGTGTCTTTTAATGAGCATTTTCATCTTTTTTGGGGGGAGGGGGTATTTTTACAAAATCATTCAACACATGGTGGGGGGGAGGGAGATGGAGCTCCACAGAGGAAAGGTCAGGGTTTCATTCGGTCTGATACCCAGAGAAACGGTTTTTTGGACAAATCCCATGCCAGGGTCAAACGAGGCTTTGATAATGTTTTAAAAAATATTTTGTAGTTTGTGTTTTAATTATACACGTTAGTATATGAAAAGATTCTCTTTTTAAAAAAATCCAACAATCCTGATGAGATTTAGGTTCTGGAAAAGTGACCATCCTACTGGACTTGATGAACAGCGTTCCAGAACTTTCTCTAGGTCTGTGTATACATCATGGACCTACTGAAGTATGTCATCCCGGCTTGGCTTGGCTTTTTAGTAAGTGCAACATCCTGTACATATTCCTCTGCACCTTTTTTGTCCTGACACCACAGACCTTTTTCTGTCTGCTTTGCATACCACGAAGGGCCATCGTACTGAAGCGCCACATACCATTCTGCTCTTTCATGTGATCATTTAAAACAAAACGAAAAGAGTCGCATCATTTACAAAGGAAAACACCTGTGCCTTCCCCCACACCCTCGCACCTCAGTTTCCTCACCTGCACACTGGGAGCATCGGCCTGGAAGATCGCTGTGGACATTGGCTTCCACCGTGGCTTTCTTGGGGTGTGTTTGAGAGTCAGCCGAGGGAAGGGTCCCCCTCCTCACCCCACCCCTTCACCTGCTCCAGCTCCTCCCCTGAGTCTGTGCCAAGGAAATACAAACGGCACCCTCGGAGCTCCTACAGCTGCCTGCAAGTAGCAGCTTTGTCTCATTCCCACGAAGCAGTCTGGAACTCTCTGGAAATGGAGACAATGGCCCTGCACACTGTCTCCAACTCTCAGAAGCTACAGGCTTCACGCCGAGGACAAATCCTTTATACCAAATGTCCCTTCTGATCGGTGCAAAGGAGTGGGGGGCTCAGAAGCGGGAGGCCTAGCTGCATGCTCCCACCTCCAGCAGGGGGATGCTCAACCTCCCCCTCGTCCTGGCTGCGCCCCGAAAGGGTTGCCCTCGCAAGGTACCCAGTGTTGCTGGCCTCTGCACAGCCCCGTTCCCCACAAGGTAACACCTGATGCAGTCTCAGTACTTCACACCCGTAAGTTCATTCAGTGACACAAAACCCTCCAGGGTAGGTTCTGCGACGATCTCCGTTGGGCAGACAAGAACACGGAGGAAGGTGCCCGGTAAGCACAGCTACCCACTTGCTGGCAGAGCCAGGCCCAGGCAGCCTTTCTCCAGACCGTGACACCACGCACACTCCATGGCCGCACCCCTTTGGGGGGTGGGGCTGACCTTTCACTTTGGGAATGGGGTAACCAAAGTACTTCCGCCAGAGGACCAGGGCAATGAGGGAGGAGCCATTTATAGCGCCAAAGAGGCATGGGTTCCAATCACAAGCCTGTCCTCACTCAGGACCTCTACACACGTGCTTTCCTGTGCCTGGAATGTTCCTCTCATCCTACCCATCCTTCCGACTTACCCTCCCGTTGCCTAACTCTTCCCATGGCTGACCTCCTATTATCTTTTATGTGAGGAGTCAGACAGAGCACTCACTCATTCATTTCATACATTCATTCATTCATTCACAAAATGTGTACCACATGCCTACTATGTGCCAGGCACAATGTTACCAACGAGACAGACATAGCCTCTGTCCTCGTGAGGCTTAAAGACCAGAGCTGGGCAGACAATGTTCAGTCAAGAGACAAGCACATAGTAGGTCTTCAACGAACAGAAGGCAGACTTGGAGGAGCTGCGGCGAGGCGCAGCTGAAGACATGGATGGAAGTGGGGGGGGGCTTTGTACTGAAGATGCACTGAGCGGGCAGGGGCGCTCCGTCTGCCTCCTGCCTCCCACCCCCGGGCTTCTCAGGCCCCCTCTCCAAGAGGGTGAGGACAGAAACTGCCTTCCCTTCCCTGAGTCATTTCACAGAGAAATGACTGCCCCACCTCCAGCTCCTCAGCGGGGCCCAGGCTGCTCTGAGTTCTCCACACTGCGGTTGCCATGGCAGCCAAGGGGGTTCTCACCCACCCAAGCTGCTAATTCCATCGATTCCCTCCATAGCCTCTGAGGCTACTTTGTGTCAAGGCCCGTGCCAGTGGCCACCACGCAGAGGAAATGAGACACGCCTGAGTCCAAGGAAAGTGCGGTGGGGAGGAGCCTGAAGGAGACAGGCGACTTGACTGCACCTCACACACGCACGTGTGCACCCCCAAACACCGGCAAGTGAAAAGTCAAGGCACTCACAAGCTTGCGGGGGTGCGGGAGACATGCAGATTTTGAAAGGATGCTCTGGTTGCATTCACAGGGCAGAGGAGGTGAACCATGGGGTATGGGGCACCATGGTAGCCACTGTTGGGTCCCAGCTGCAGCAGTAACCTACTGCCACATAACCAACCAATCACCCCCCCCCCTCAAACTTAGCTGCCTAGAACAACAAATAACTGATTTGCTCACACAGTTTCTGAGGGTCAGGCATCCAGAACAGCTGAGCTGGGTGGTTCTGGCACAAGGTCTTTCATGGGGTTGTAGTCAAGCTGTCAGCGGGACTGCAGTCTCTAAAGGGACTAGAGTGTCACACAGCTCGTGGGCGGAGCCTTTAGTTCTTGGTCGCATGACATGGAATCTCCCAGAGGGAATGATCCAAGAGAACCAGTGAGAGAGTACATGAGTGATCCACAGAACAGCCAAGATGGAAACCATCGTCTTCTGCAACCTAATCTTAGAAGTGACACTCCCATCACTTTTGATTTATGCTCTTGGTCACACAGACCAAGCAGTACAATGTAAGAGGGGACTGACTACATCAGGTGTGAATGCCAGTAGGTGGGATCCTGGGGGAATCTCAGAAGCCAGCTACCACACTAAATAATAATAGTTCCTCTTTTTCCGGTTAAGATGGTGGAGTACGTCACCGCGGTGCCCACCTCCTCCCACGACCACATCAATATGACAGCTACACTGCGGAGCAACCATCACTGAGAATCGCCTGAACAGAAGTCCTGTATCTACAAGACGTGCAGAAGAAGCCAAGTGGAGACTGCTAGAGGCAGTCCACAGAGAACTTGGATTTGCTCTTTCTGACATCTTGGTGGTCATCATTACACCTCAGAGTGGGACCTGGACCCTGGCAACGACATCTGGTCCTCTCTGTTCTGAGATGCTGTGTGCAGCAGACAGCTTCTTGGAAGACTGGCCTCTTGAGGAAACAGATATCAGAGGACAGCACTGACCAAATGCACAAAGGAAGAAAATAAGTATGTGCATCCTTTGCATATTAATCATTTCCATCTCATCGTAGAAGAGTCAAAACTGAGAAGTGAGAAAACACAGGAAAAAAGAGGAGTAGCTAAAACGGAAGGGTGTATTTTATTTATGGCTGGGATGAAGATGCACAAAAAATTACAATACCTATAAATAACTAGAAACAGTGAGATTTAAAGATTGTAAAAAAAAAAAAAAAAAAAAAGACCATTTTATTGGATTTGTCTTCTGTATCTGTGAAAAATCAAAGTTTTCTTATTTAAAAAAAATAACCTTTCCTCCACCCTCGCTAATCAAACCCCAGTTTCCATGGGAGGGTCCCTTCCTGGCTGCAGGGAGAGCGTCTGACCTGAGCTCATCAGGTAACCCCGTACTCCTTCTGCGAACCGGCCCAGAGTGTGTTCTGTTATAACCGGCCCAACAGAAGCAGGCACCGCGGCAAGCACTGCGCCATCAGGGCGGGCTTCCCAGAGGAAGCGCTTGAAGCTGGGCCTCTGGGTTCGGAGGAGTTCACCAGATCGGCCAGAGGGCGAAAGCATTCCAGAGAGTGGGGAGAGTGTGACAAAGGCCCAGGGGTCTGAAAGAACAGGGCCCCTCGCTTCCTGGGCCGCGAGGCACGGGAGAGCAAGTGGCAGAGGCAAGAGGGGTGCTGGAGGTGAGGCGGGGCCTGGGTCGTGGGCGCCCCACCGGTCAGGTGAAAGCGGGTGGACTTCTTCCAGGGGCTTGGCGGACCCCTCTGCAGGCCGGAGAGCTGGCTCCGCCTCATGTTGGAACCTGTCCAGACCAGAAGCAGGGCTCACGTGGAGGGGTGAGCGCCTCCCGCCACGCCAAGGTCCCCAGCTGGATGCACCCCCCAGAGCTCAGAGAGGGACTTCACGCTGCACAGGGGCAGGTTCGGCTCACATCAGGACCCC
Organism: Lyroderma lyra; assembly: GCA_004026885.1. Taxonomy (NCBI): domain Eukaryota; kingdom Metazoa; phylum Chordata; class Mammalia; order Chiroptera; family Megadermatidae; genus Lyroderma; species Lyroderma lyra. The sequence continues at coordinate 48,228 of PVJL010001612.1, forward strand.
TGCTTTTGCTCTGCAACCACCCAGTGAGCTCTCATTACACAGAAAGGAAACTCCAAACTCCAACTCTTCCCCGTGTGGTCTGACCTCGCCGTGCACCACCCGCCTCCTTGCCCAGCCTGCTCTAGTCACACTGGGCCCGTGTGAACCCGTCACCAATTGGGCACGAGTGAAAACCAATTTCTAGGACTGGGGCTGCATGGAGCCCCCTGCCCCTCCCACATCCGTGGGGGCCCACGGAGCATTCTGACGCCGCGGCCCAGCGCGGCACTGCCATCCCGTGCTTTCCCATGGAGTATCTGGCCAGGGCTCACCTGGGTGTCTGCAGCCCGAAACACTGCGTCCCTACCAGGGTACTTGGAATGGGGGCGGCGCTCCCTGCTCATTTCGGATAAAGAAGCAATCACTTGAGAAACCAATTAGAATCTGATGGGTTTGCCTTTCAACCAGGACTCTGTCTGTCTGTCCACCCAAAGACGCCTTTAAGAGGGGTCACGAAGCCCTCTGGTGGCAAGCTGGCCTGCTGTTGGAGGAGGCCCTCCCTGCGTGCACATGAAATAAGAAAGCAGAGACTGTCCCCAGCAGGCAGAAGTCGGGAATGCAGGACTCAGGATTAAAGAGCCAAGAGCCCCCCAACAGCCCCAACTAACACACCAGCTAGTAAAAGCTACCCTTTAATGACCACCTGCCACATGTCTATTTTCATAGACTCCAGTGGTTCTCACCCTTCCTGATGCCACGACCCTGTAATACAGCTCCTCATGTCGTGGTGACCCCCATGAAATTATTTTCGTTGCTACTTCATAACTATAATTTTGCTACTTATGAATCATCATGTAAATATCTAATATATGTTTTCCGATGGTCTTAGGCGACCTCTGTGAAAGGGTCGTTCGATCCCCAAAGGGGTTGCGGCCCACAGGTTCAGACCACCGTATAGTCTTGGTTAATCCTCGCAGTGACCTTGCAAGGGCCCCTTCTACTGAACAGAACGTGAGGCTCCAAGAGGTTTGCCGCTCTGGCCAAGGTCACTCGGTTATTTCAGTATGTTGTGTTTTCGTTTTCATTCGTCTCAAGATATTTTTTCATTTCCCTTTTGATCTCTCCTTTGATCCATTGGTTATTCATTGATGCGTTGTTTAATTTCCATGTATTTGTGAATTTTTCATCTTTCCTCCTGTTATTGATTTCTAGCTCTATACTATTATTGGTCAAGAAAACATACATGATAGAATTTCTATCTTTTTAAATTTGTCAAGACATGTTTTGTGGCCTAACCTAGAAAATGTTCTGTGTGTGCTTGAGAAAAATGTGTTAGTCTGCTGCTGCTGAACGGAACGTCCTCTGTGTACCTGCTAGGTTCATTTGGTGTACAGTGTTGTTCCAATGCGTTGTTTCGTTATTGATTCTCTGCCTAGATGATCTATCCGTGTTGAGAGCGGGTGTGCCAAAGTCCCCAACTGTTACTGTGCTGTTTATTTCTTCTTTTAGTCCTGTTAGTATTTGCTTTACATATTTAGGTGTTGTAGAGCTTGCCTTTCTTACGTGAAAAAAATTAGATATTATTTAATACATAGTTTACATATGTATATGTGTATATATATATGCATATATAATCTATATATTTATGTGTGCATATGTACTTATAAAATATAGACATATGTAATAGACTAAAATATATATGCTATTTATAGAAGTATATAGAGTGTGTGTATATACACATATATACATATATAAGTATACTAATACACTATATTGTATATTATATATACTATGTAACATACATACATTTGTATTTATATATGTATGTATATGTGTGTGTGTATACATAGTGTATATAGTATATACAGTGTACATGTAGTATATATAGTGTACACTGTATATACTATATATGTGGGGGGTGTATATACACATATATAAATACTATTTCTAGAAGGACACATATGAAACTGGTAACCATTGTTGCCTCTAGAGAGAGAACTGAGTATGGGGGGACGGGAGGGGGACTTGCTTTTCACAATAGACATTTTTTGTACCATTTGAATTTTGTACCATGGACCAGGTAATAACAACCTGTGCAAGAAAACAAAATGTGAGGGATACTTCCGCTTCACTGGAATGTCAGGAGGTAGAAACAGAGTTTTGTGTCCCCTTCCAAAACCTGATGGAAAGAAGAAAACATACCAGCCCAGGACATGGCCTCAGCCCTCCCCTCCGTGCGGGCCACACTGGGGACCCCCAGGCCCTGCAGGCCGGTGACCTGCAGGAACGGCACAGGAAGGAGGGAAGTCGGGCCTAGGACCAGCCACGCCCGTCCCACGCCGATGCCCGGAAGGTCCTCAGGCACAGCCACACTGTCACTGTGTAAGTGCTTGGCGATCAGGGTGGCCCTGGGCTCATGCCGTTTCATTCTCGCAGTCCAGCCTCCCTCCTTTCTTACCATTTTTCAACTCATTGCCATCCATCTTTCAACTTGCATTCCCTTTGTTCCAGCCCCGTCCCGGGCTAGCTGGCTTTTAAATACAACTCAATTATTAATCTTTCTCTAATTGAATTGTTCTTTCTTTCCTTCCTTACTTCATAACATATTGATTCTTCTCCCCAACCCCATTTCCCATCTTATGTCTGTTTGGTTTTCATTCAGAATCTTGGTGTTCTGGATCTAGTTCTACTCTCTGGCTTCCTGGCCTGTTCAATTCAAAGCAACAAATATTGATCTCTATTCTGAATAGTACTTCCCGATCGTCCCCAGTGCCACTGAATGCGTCCATTTGTAAAGCTTCTATCTTCCTGAATTCATTTCCGTTGTGATTGACTTCACAGTAAGGGCCTGTCACCACAGCCAAAGCCACTGTGGCCCTGGCTCCGATCCCAGGAGGCTCTGCTACCCTGGCCTTTGTCCCCAGGTCCTCCTGTACCTCCCAGCACCTACAGGAACCTCCACCGCCTGTCTGTCCTTAACTCTGCTGACAAAAGAAGATGGCCCTGGGGACGCTTCCAAACCTCCCCAGAGAACCTGTCCCCCTCTACGGTGTGGACATGCTCGGCGGGGGACACGAAGGGACCCTGTGCCTGGAGCCACAGACAGCTCAGCAGTGACAACTGGACATGACAACTGGAAAGAGAATCCGCTCTGTCAGAGCCTAGGGGAGGGGTTCCCCCCAAAAGTAGCTGAGATTAATTTACCCAACAACCCAAAGGAAAAAATTATGTTGATTTGAGAAAATTCGGAAATGAGGTGTTAATTTTTGGGCGGCCTGAGTTGCACACTTAGCTACAGTAGCCTAAGCAGAAAGGGCTTCAGACGGTGGCCGCTTGGTCCCGCGGGCCCAGCTGAGGAGCCTCCCTCCGGGCGAAGAATGCAGAAGCACCTGTGTGCTACCTGCATCCCCACGGCCCGTGCCCGTGTCGGCTGGCACATGCGGGAGCTCCTGAGAGTTTCAGGCATCTTCCCGACCCCTGGGAGGGAAGCCCTGGGGTAGCAGCAGAGAGCAGGTGGGCACCTGAGCCAAAGGGCTGTCAGGCTGCTCCCGTGTGAAGCTGGGCAGAACCTACGCAGGACTTAACTGCTGAGGAGCCCTCAAGAAGCAAGAGGTGAGCCCAGGTCCTCCGAGAGGGTGACAAGGAGTGCCCAATGCCATCTCCTCCTTTCGAGCAGCCTCTTCAGGCCCTGACAGAATCTCTTAGTCACTGTTCTAAATTTTCAGAAGAGAATATCCATTTGTCACCAGCAGGCCTACCCTAAAAGAATGACTGAAGAAAGTTCTCTAAATATAGGAATTGTTAAAAGCAGAAATCTTGGAACGTCGGGAAGGCAGGCAGGCACAGAAACAGCAAAAACTGTGGAAAAATACAATAGGCTTTCCTTCTCCTTTTAAGTTTTCTAATTATTTTTGATGGCTGAAGCAAAAATTATAAAGCTGTCTAATGTGATTCTCAATGCATGCAGGGGAAATATTTAAGACAGTAACGGGAGGATCGCGGACATAAAGAAGGGGAAGGTTTCCATACTTCAGTTGAATTTGTGAAATGTTGACGCCAGCAGACTTTGATATGTTTTGAGTACATAATGTAATACCTAGACCTAAAACAAAGCCATGCTAAAAAATATACACTCAGAAACACTATGTGCTTCACAGAACTCTGAAGGAAATGAAAAGACAACTCATAGAATGTGAGACAAATATTTGCAAATCATTAATATGATAAAGAATTTGAATCTAAATATATAAAGAATACCTACAACTGCAAAACCAAAAGACAAGCAAACCAGTTTGAAAATGGGCAAAGGATCAGAGCAAACATATACGCGTATATTCAGCAAGCACATGAAAAGATGCCCAGTACCACCAGGCATTAGGGCAGAGCAAATCCAAGCCGCAGGGACCCGCCACTTCACATCTCCTAGGCAATCGCAGCAGGTTTTCACGGCAAACAGCTGGTCTTAGTGAGGCTGCGGCCAAACGGGAGGTTCCATACGTTGCAGGTGAAAACGTTGCAGCCACCAGGGCAAACAGCTCGTGGCTCCTTAACAACTTAAACATAGAATTACCATGTGACCCAGCAATTCCCCCTGCGTGTACTTCCAACGGAATTGGAAGCAGGTGTTCAAACAAAACTTAGACTCATATGTTCATAGCAGCACTCATCACAATAGCCAAAAGGTGGAAACAAACCCAACTGTCCATCAATGGATGAATAATTAAACATCCATCGTAGTATATCCATACAACGGAGTATCAGTAACACCTATTGGAACAGCTAAACTTAAGAGTGGCAATAAAACGCCAGAGAAGGTGCAGAGGAACTGGATCGCTCGTGCATTCCTGGTGAAAATGGAGAATGGTATAGCCGCCACTCCGGCAAAGAGCTGGTGGTTTCTTCAAGAGGTACGAAACCTATCAGACTCTGAAGGTGTTTCAGTATCCTTCAACTGAAAGTTAGGAATCTGGGGGTCCTGAGCAGAAACTTCCCAAGACCTTCCCTCTCCAGGGGAAGGAACTACAACCGAGTAACTCGAGCTCTGGAAATTACTCCAAGGAGAGAGGGAGGGAGGTGGTGGGCTGTGGCGGCCTCATTTCTGGCTTTGACTTGAGCTGGCTGCCTGCACTTGGAATTTTGAAGGAGCTGGACTTATTAGTGGTCAGGCAGGAAGCAACCTGTTTTCCCTACCACTGCGGTCTTCAAAACCACTGCCAGGGCCCCCTCCCCATCTTGCAGCAGTAGCTCTGGAAGACCTGTCCTTATTTCTGTCAGGGTCAGCGTTTAAGATGCTTCCAAGGCCCCTCCCCTCCGAGGTCCTCTTCTGCGCAGTCCTTGGCACTGGTCTCTTTATAATCCCCTCAGACCCTGCTCTGAAGGTCTACCCCTTGGCTTCTGTCCAGTGGGAGTGACCAGGCACTTTGTCCTTTGTCCTTGGGCAGGGGTTTTCAGGTGGCTCTTACCCAGCTCCCTTCCCAGTGTGTGCTGCCTGGTTCTAGAAGTGAAGGCATTGCCTCCCGAGCCCCCTCACTTGGCTGTGCCCTGTGAGGTGCTCCAACCACCCATAGCTCTTGGCATTTTCTAGAATAGAGTCAGGCTCTGGGCCCCACCTATTCCAGGAGGCCCAGGCCATGTTCTCCAGAGGACTCCTACCCCATTCCACTAGCAGCCTGCAGGCTCTGCAGCTCAGCAAACATGGGGCTGTTGGGAGGCAATGAAAGAGATGTCTACCCCTGGCTGACACCCTCACTCTCTACAAGCCATTATCTTTAAGGCCACCCCTTTTCTTGGTTTAGGAGTGGAGAGAGAACCAAGAGAAGAAAAACATAATCCCCAAACTTGTCTCTTTAAGGAAGTCCTCACTCTCTGGTGTGATATTGTGAGATGATAAACTAAGGGTCACGAACCCCCTTTTATCCCCTGGTATTTATTTCTCCCTGAAACCCCATGCATACATGATTGCTCTATCCCACCAAAGCATTTATCTGACCATGTCACTCTCCTCCTTAAAAATCCTCCAAAGGCTTTTTAGGTACCCTTGGATAAAATCCAAAATGCTAACACCACTGTGGATCCTGAGAAAGAAGATACCTACCAAGAAAGACTCCTGGTGGCTAACTGGGCTCAAATTTATAAACACAGCCTAGCAGCCATGGACAAACAAGGACCTCTTACTCTAACAGCACTTCAGGGAGAAGGCTGCACTGAACTCACTGTGTTTATGCTCGCTGAGCCAACCCTATAAAGGAGTTCCTAGAACCCTATAATATTTTAACCAATGGACTGAGACTTGCCCCAACCAATTGGAGCCACACAACTATATCCTCATTAGCATCTTCACTGACCAATTAGAGCAGCTGCATTTCAACCAATCAGCGCAGTATTTATTGAACCAATCAAACTGTGAAGATTTGGAGTCCTCATTTGCATGAGGACTGACCAATCAAGCACCAGGGGCTGGGACTGCTCTCTACTATATAAGTCAGCTGCCGGGGTCGCTAGGGGGCGTACTTTCCCTTTTCACCGAAGACTGTTGCCTGGCGGTTAACACTGTGCTGCACTCGCACCAGAGCAGACAGACCCACAGACCGGACCGGAGCAGAACAGGCGGAGCAAACCAGAGTGAACCCGGGCTGAACAGCAGAGTAGGTGGAGCAGAGCTGTCTAGCTGGTGAGGGGCCTCGCTCAAGGGCCGCGAGACTGCAGCCTTGCTGTTTCATAAATGAGCCGTTTGCATTAGATAGTCTCCTTCTCAGCACCCCAAACTGGGGATACCTGTTGGCGTTGAGTTGGCGCCAACCACCATCGGTTGCCACTGCCCCCCTTCCTACCGTATCTTACGTCGCTGTCCTCTTGGATAGATTCCTCACCTTCCCTTGAATGTACAACTCCTGGACCTTTCCACACGCTGTTCCTTGGTCTGCCTCCCTACTCCATGATTAGGTGAGGCTCACTCACTCTCAGTTCTCCACTTAACCATGATCTCCTTGGGGCAGCCAGCGTATTGGACTGGTCCCCATCATACTCCTTTATACGAGTCACAGTTATGGCAACTTATATAGCCATAAGTTCGTGTGCATAATAGCACATGAGTATAATAGCATCAACTCTGTGAGCAGACTGCTTCAGTGCAAGTCCTGGTTTTGCCACTTACTGGCTGGGAGACCTTGAATGAGTCATAGAAACTCTCTGTACTTCAGTTTCCTGGTCTGCAAAATGGGAACAAAATTAGCACCTACCCTATAGGCCTGTTGTAAGGACCAACTCGTTATATGTAGTGTTTAGTAGTGCCTGGCCCAGAGTAAGTGCAATATAATGCTTGTGTAAAGCAAATAAAAATACTCATGTGACATTAATGGCAGGTTATACAGTAAGGCAAGTTTTTTAAATGCTAGAAATATTTTAAATCTCCCCCCAAACATCAAAGATCTAATGGTATAAGTGTCCCAGGCCAGTTTTACCCTGGAGGATTTGCCAATCTGACCAGTTGAGAAGCTGAATTGCCCTTTTGTTAGCCTCAAAGTGCTGAGTGGACACAATTTAGAATCAGGGTCTGCCCAGGGTGGGGAGCTTAGTAAACCACCTTTGGTCTGGGACTTGTGAGAGGCTGCCTACTAGGAAAGGGGTGATCAGAAGGAAGCCAGTCATGGACTAAACTGCAGTCTGGCTTTACAGCATCAAGTGTGGAACTTAGGCTAAAGGACCCCAAAATCTTATATTAAGGGGATAGTGTCATGTTAGGCCTCAATCTGTTTCTACAGCTACTTCCTCAAAGTGTCCAGAGGGAGAAAAAGATAAGAGGATACAAGACAAAATGAACTAGAAACAGCAGAAACAACAGAGCACAGAAACAGACCCATTGAATTTCAGATGTTGGAATTCTCAGACATGGGCTGTGAAGTACCGTATTTTATCAACTCAAAAATGCCATTCATTGTAAGAGGACATTATTTGATATTCTACTAAATTAGACTGCCAATAGGTCACACTAGCCTCATTGTTTTGGAATGTATTTCAATTTTCCCTGCTTTCAGTTGCATTGTTTGGTGAATGATGGGCAATGCTTCCCATGATTTCAGTATCAAAATGTGATACAGGGCTTCCAATCAGGATGGAACGAGAGTCCCATCTGCAACAACTGAAAAATGGGACAAAATGTATGCAATGATGGCAGTCAAGATACTGAACATCAGACAACAAAAGACTGACTCCTGAGGGATAAGAGACAAATGTGGGTAGTTCTGTGATGCCCTACCCCCAGTTCATGGAGGAGAAACCCTGGCTGCCTTCCTGAACTGCAGAAAAGCTGGGAGTGTGGTAGAAGCCAAGGTAGTTAAGAGTTTGCAGGTGAAGTATTAGAAAGGAGAAGGATTCACAGAGAGAACGCCAGAGGTCTGCAGAGAGTCCCTTTTGAGTACTCAGTTGAATGTTATCAGCATGTGTATATGAGGAAAATACCCAAGGCCAGGGGAAGAACCACCTTTCAGAGTTAGAGAGAAATGTGCACAGAGCTCACACAGGGCCAGGAATGTGCACATTCCAGCATCCAGAGTGGAAAACCTCATAACCCATAGGGCATCATTTGAACTTCTAAGAGGACTCTTGCCTCAGTAAGAGGGAAACACTAACCCTGGATTAAATGCAGCCTGGAACTGGCTAAACACATAAAGACAAGATCTACAAGGGTAAGACAAGATCTGATTCTAAAAGGATCGGACTATTTCCAAGTAACTTAACTGTATCCCAGGTCAAAGCTGAAGAACAATTAAATGAATATAACAACATCCAGCACCCAAAAAGGTAAAATTCACCATATCCAGAACCTACCAGCCTCAGCATCTCCACTGCCAATACCCCAGCCTGAGCCACCATCATGCCTCACCTGGATGATTACATAACCTCCTGGTAGATACTCTCCTCCTCTTGCTTCTAACACTCAGGCCAGGCTAGGCTATGCTACAGTAACAACACCAGAAAGCCCAGTCACTTCACCAGCAAAGGTTTGGCTTCACACTCACCTTCAGCACAGGCCTGAGGAGGGCTGCACTCATCTCTCAGTCCATTTGGGCTGAGATAACAAAATGCCAGAGATTGGGTAGCTGATAGATAAGAGAAATGTATTTTCTTACAGCTCTGGAGACTGGGAAGTCTAAGAGCAGGGTGCCAGCATGGTTAGGAGACTTCTTGTTGTGTCCTCACATGGTGGAAAGGGGACAAGGGAGCTATCTTGGGCCTCTTTTACAAGGGCATGAGTCCTATTCGTGAGAGCAGAGCCTAATACAGTCACCTTGGGATTAGGTTTCAACACAGGAATTTGTGGGGTGTCACATTCAGACTACGGCACCATCATAGTCTCTCCAAGGACCCAGGCCGGCAGCACAGCCACCAGCTGGAGCACCAGCAGGCACAGCCTGGAGGCAAAATCGCCCTTTGGTGGTTCCTTCTGGAAGTGAAACACTTTACTTCTGCTCACATTTCAGTGGCCAAGCAAGTCACAAGCCTGTGCCCAGGAGAGCTAGAACAGGTTGTCATCCTAGCAGACAGTGACGTCTGTCAAATACACAGCAGGTCAGGCTGCCCTGTCTTCTCAGGGTCCAAGCCAGAGCTCCTGTGGTCCCTGTGGAACCTGGTCTCTCTTACTTGTCTAACCACCCCACCTCCACACACACACACCCGTCCTGCTTCCCTTCCCTCTCCTGGTTTCCTCCAGCCACACTGGCCTCCTTTCTGTTGGCAGAGAAGCCGGCCATGCTTCCACCGTTGTGCTGGTCGCTCCCTCTTTCTGGAGGGTTCTTATTCCAGACACTGGCACGCCTCACCTCCAAGTCTTTACTCAGCCCCCTTCTCGACAAGGCCGACCCATTCCACCCTATTTCAAATTGCCTCCTGCTCCCTCCACACCCAGCTTGCCCTTAGTCTGCTATTTTTATTTTGTTCATAACACTTTGTACCTTCTGAAGGGCTGTGTAAGTTCCTCATTTCTTATGTTTATTGCTTATTGTCTGTCTTCCCCACCAGCATGTGAATGCAACAAGAAAAAGGATCTTCCCTGTTCCGTTCACTGATGTATCCCAAACACCTCGTACAGTGCCTGGTGCATATTAGGCACTCACTGAACACATACTTCCACAAGTGATAAATACTCATATAGATAAATACTAGTGAGCACGTGACGGCACCCCAGGCTACCTGCTCCTTGGGATCATGCTCTGATATACTTTATCTGGGCAGGCAAGACTGAACCATTAACTTCATATCCAAAGGCGAAAACTTACAGGATCCCCAAGCAGTTAGACTCTTCCTGGGAATGTGGAGAGAGGGAAACACTGGAGGTGATGGAACAGTAATCCTTTCTCTGCCTCCAGGGGCATTGGGGGGCAGCGGGAGAGGCTGCCATCTTGTGGCTGGACGGGGAAATGCACTCAGTATTACTTGAGTCTTACTGAGACAGGCCCTCTCCAGTGTCCCTCCAAGTCTCTTCAGGCTCCTGTAAGCAAGATGGAAGTCACCAGGCTTGGCCCTTTAGACTCCTGTGGAGTTTGTGCCCATTGACCTGAAATGTCACCCAAAAGTGTCTGTGACTAACATGATCTTGCAGACACTCACACATCCATTCATTCCTTCAACAACCATTAGCCGAGCAGTTCCCAGGGGTCAAACACTGAGAAGGAAGATGTCCTGCTTCTTGGGCGATGGGAAAAACTGCATCCATTTATTCACCAACTGTTGGCACTGTGCTGGCATTGGCGGCTGATGGCTAATGAGGCAGACTGATGTTCTAGTCGACATAAATAAAAGGATGACAACACTGATAAGTGCTGTGAAGGGACTACACATAGGAGAGAGATGAGGGGAACTACTTTAGGGAAGGCCTCAGAAGAGATGACATTTAAGGCCTGATAGACAGGAATGGGCCAGTTGAAGGAATAGCATGCCAGAGAGAGGGAACAGCATAAGCTCAATGGTTGAGCATTCTAAGAATGGAGAGGTCAGGGTGGCCAGAGAGGAATGTGCCTGGGGGAAGGGGATGATATAGGGCCAAGAGGTCAACAGTCCTGCTGGGCCTCGCAGACTATGGAAAGGACGAATAATAGGTGTTATCTAACTGGCTTTTTCTAAAGACCCAGCTAGCTGGGGAAAGAGAATGGCTTTGGAGAGCAGCTTACTCTGTTTGGGCCGCTATACCAGAATGTTACAGACCAGCTGGCTGATAAACAGAAGTTTATTTCTCACAGTTCCCGAGGCCAGGAATTGCAAGATCAAGGTGCTGGCATTTTTGGAGTGCAGCCTAGAGTTCACCTCCTAGTTCACACACCGTTGTCTTTTTGCTGTGTCCTCATGTGGCGGAAGAAGCAAGGAAGCTCTCTGAAGTGTCTCTTACAAGGGCACTAACCCTGTTCATGAGGGCTCCACCCTCACGGCCTAATCACCTCCCAGAGACCCCACCTCCGAGAACCATCAGCCTGCGGATTTGATTTCAACATGAAACTGGGGGTGGGGGTACACAAACATTCAGTCTATAAGTGTCCATAGCCTCCACGTATGGAAAGGAGTGGATAGACGGCCTTGTCCTCAAGGGCCATTGTTTCAATGGAAAGAACATGGATCAGACAGCCCAGTAGATGTGAGTTAAAATCCCAGCTTCGCCATTTTCTAATGCTATGACCCTGGGCAACTTTTCTAAGTTTTGGTTTTCACACTTGCAAGTTGGAAAAATAATACTTACAGTGCAGATTCGTTGGGCAAAGTAGATAGAGAAATGGACGTGGAATAGCACCTAGTAGGTGCTCAATAAAAGTCATGTTATAATACACGCACACACACCCCTTTACACAGTAGGGGAAAGACAGATATATGCAGAATTTATAAACACAAAGTAGGGACGGATGAAAGCAGTACAGAAGGGACTGGGTCATGAAGCCTTGCATGCCAACCTAAAGCCCATGACCATTGGTGAGCACTGGGAGCCAGTGAGGGATTCTGAGCAGAGAAGGATCTTGAACAGAGCTTCCTTTTCAGAAGAAAATAATGTTGGCAGCCAGGAAAAGGGAGAAGATGGACGGAATAAAATTGTGATCCTCTTATTTCCACTCGTGCGATGTAACTTCCCTCACCCTCCCCCCCCCCCCCCCCCCCCCCCCCCCCCCCCCCCCCCCCCCCCCCCCCGAGCCTGGGCACCTGGGACTTGACTTTAAGGCCTGCTTCCTCACAGCCCGTGATCTATTTCACAGGACCTCGTGTGCCCGGCCACTAAGCATTTGCAGCTTTGGCTGTGCTAATTATGAGCATCTTGCTGTGCCAGCCAATCAGCAGTCTTAGGCGGAGAGCATCTGTTTCCAAGTCCCTGCCTTTGTCCTGGAAAGAAGCCTGATTTCTTTTCAGAGGCAGTGGGTGGAGAGAGGCAGAAAAAGGAGCAGGCCTCAGCTTTCTGGGCCTGGCTGTCATCCTGGGAACTTGGGATTTGGGAGAAGTGTAGCCTGCCAGCCTGGCAGACACCAGAAATCACAAAAAGACCAGAACCTAATTCAGGTTGATGGGCTCAATACCCCTCAAATGTGTAGCCCTCCTCCCAACTAAACCTGCCACATGGAACTCCGCGCTCCGTCGGCTTCAGCATTGATTTTCTATGGTCTGCAGCTCTCAAGCTCGCAAAATGAACTCTAGAACGGGAATGTAGAATGAAGGCAGCTAAGGCACCACACTTACTTTCTCTGCACTATTCTTTCCACACCCCAATTAGGCCGAATGCCAGTGTTCCCAGAAGCATTGTGCACACAGTGAAGTTTGGTGAGAAGAGGTCCCTGGCTAGGGACAAAAGCAAGTGCAGGCCTGGAGGGTCAAGGACGTAGGGTGATGGAGATGGATTCATTCAGCCACAAGCACTTCCCTGGGGCCCCTATGTTACTGCACCAGATGCTGGGGGGTGGGGGTGACACAAATAAAACCCATTCCAGCTCCTTGGGAGCTGAGAGTCTGGTGGAGAAGTCAGCTCTAGAAGAAGGTGGGAATGACTGTGACGGGCCTAGTGATGGCCAGGGGAGGAAGCAGTTACACATCCGGGATGCAGGGCTTCCTGGAGGACATCCAAGCTAGACCTTGAAGGTTGAGTAAGAGCTCACTGACAGACAAGGTAGGGAAATGAGGAGCCTACGCCAAGGCCTGTAGAGAGGAAAAATCAGAAGGTGTTCTCTTCTGGAGATTACCAGTCATTTTTGTTGTTGGGACGTGAGGAGAATGGAGGCAACCGGTGGGACACGAGGCTGCACACACAGTCAGGAGCTAAAAAGAGGGTCAGGACTAGGAAAAAGTAGGTGTAGTTCAAGGCGGAGTTAGAATTACAATTAGGTTTGGAACTTGAATGCAGTTAAAAGGAGACATTTAGCCCTACCCGATTGGCTAATAGCAAAATAACAAAAATGCGTGTGCTTTGCACGTATTTAGACCTCAGACCAAGCCTAAGAGGTCAGGGTTATTCTTCTCCCGTCTTACAAATGCAGAGATGGAGGTACCGAGAGCTCAGTGACTTGCCCAAGGTCACACACTTGATACACGATGGTTGCCAGGGACTGAGGGTTGGGGGGAGCAGGGAATGGGGAGTTAGTATTTCATGGGGTCGGAGTTTTAGTTTGGAGAGGCCAGAAAAGTCCTGGAGAAGGTTGGTGGTGATGGTTACACAGCAGTATGAATGTACTGTACACTTACCAATGGTTAAAATGGTCAATTGTAAGTCATGTGTATTTCTACAATTTAAAAATAAAGAAAAAGACAAAGGAAGGGCATGAAAGGCTGTAGGTATTGCACGCTTGGCTACAGGCCGGTGGGAAGGCCGTTTGTGTCCCCAGGCCAGGCTGCCACAGAGGAAGAGGTGACCGCAGTCAGGAGAGCTGAGGGGCCCGGCTGTGCTGCCCCGTGGGGGACGGGGGCAGGTCTTGTGGCCTTTCTCGGAAACCTGAGGAGGCTTGCTGATTCACAGATTTCCTCTAGCGTCTGCCTCCGTCGTTCTGCCTTATTAGGAAGGTCCAGCTCAGGCAGAGGGTGAGGTAAAGGCACGGAGAAGCCAAGCCTTCCCTGAACTGGACATTCCCAAGTCCTTGGACTTACAGTTGTGTTTCAGGACAAAAGTGCCTCATGGTAATTCTACCATTGAGGGTCCTGGCATGGGACAGATGCCACCCGAAACTGGGTCGCTGAGGAGACCCAGGTGTGGGCAGGGCGTGGGGAACCCCAGGGGATGGGGCAGGACCAGGAGGACTATCACCACCCTTAGTAGGGAAGGGTGGATAGGTAAGGACCACCCTGCAGGAGGGGAGCTTGGGAAATAACTACCTAGCGGGTAAAACCTGGCAAAGGAGTCAGAGGGGCAAATGGAGGGGCCCATCCACAGCAGATCGATACCAAACTATCCAGTGGCCTGGCCAGGTCTGATGATCAGCGTCCTCCCTGGGTGACCCCGAACCTCTCCCAAAGGCTGACCTTGGACCCAAGGTGAGATGAGCCCTAGGCTCCTTCAGGTCTGGAGGGGAGCCATGTGGATAGTTGGAAAGAGCCCTGCTTACTAGGGTCGACATAAGAAACATCCAAGCCTGCAGCGAATTTTTATGAGTTTATTTGAGCCAAACTGATGACAATTGCTGGGAAGCAAAATCTCAATGTATTGAGAAAATGCTCCCAAGAATGGCAGTTTTGCAGCTGATTTTATACATTAGAATGAAAGTGGAGGAGCCGTAAAGAGGATTACAGGAAATCCATTGGTGGTAGATTAAGGGGGCGGGAGAAGGGAAAGCAGGAGAACCTCTACGATTGGATAAAAAGTAATACAGACACACATACCTCCTTTACATTGGTGGGCACAGGATAGTGAATAATTAACATTTACAGCACACAGGGATGGTATGTGGGAAACACGATAACAACCAGGGGTTTTGTGACTCGTGCTCTGGTGCAGTGGGTCAGGAAAAGATTACTCTGACGTTTCAAAGATATGTTGTCTTAAATGCAAAAAGACAATGGGAAGCCTCACTCAAGGTAAAGCTTGAACTTTGTCAAGGAAGCGACAGGCCTAGGACAGGACTACAGGCCATCACCAGCTTTTAGTTAGGAATTGTTACGTTCCGACCATCCTAGGTGGTTAATTCAGCCTCTGAGTTGGTAGGGCCCACCATGCTGGCCTCCCCTGAGCTCTCAGGTTTAGTATGGGTTCCCTTTTTGAACCACACTAGTGTGAGAGCATTGGCCAGGGGCCCAAACCTCCTATCCCTGCAGTGATGTGTACATGCAGTCATTTGCTCAGCCAGCCTCTCCTGAAAACGGCCGGTGCCAAGCCAGGGCTGGGAGGCACTGGATGCAGAGGGTGGAGCAGCCCCAGCTGCCCCGGAGCTGCCACTTGTGAAATCCACCTACAGCCAGACCCAAGCGGGTCCCCTCCACCAGCTCTGAGTCCGGCTGGAGGCTGTTCTCAGTCACCTCCTCTGTAAAATGGGTCAGTCAATCACCTTTTCCTTGGAGAGTTGTCCTGAGGATTCAGAGAACATTTGGGAATCAACGGCCTTGTTAACATGCACTCCTTCACCACCCTATTACCTGTTTGGCTGCGGTGGTTCCAGTTATATTGTACTGGCCTGTGTTGCGGCTTTTCTGTCTCTTCTGATCTCTCAGACCGTGAACCCAGAAGAAGCCCACTGGCCCCATTGCTCCTTCATCAATCCCCAGAGCTTGGGCGGGGATCACAACTGCCAACACTTGTACTGTGGCCAGACACTGCCAATGGCCTCACGTGTACTTAATCGTGAGGACAGCCCTGGTGGGTAGGCAGTACGACTAGACCCATTTTATAGATAAGGAACTGAGCCCAGAGAGGTTAAGCAACTCGCCCTAGGTCGCAGAGCGGGAATTTGCCCCGGGGAGTCCGGGAGAGAGTGAGTGCAAGAATGAATCGAGGAGTCAGTCAGCAAACTGGCGGATGCGCGCCCGCCCCTCCCCCAGCGTGTTACGGTGGCTGGATGTGGGGACAAAAGCCCGGAGGAGGCCGGACGTGGGCCAGCCGGTCCGCGCGCCTGGGGCGGGGGTAGGGGGCCGGGCCCTTTAAGGGGGGCGGGCCGCTGGGACGGGGGGCGGGGCGGGGGGCGGGCGGCTCGGCGGGCCGGCCCGAGGGCGCGCGGAGCGAAGGGCGGCGGCGGCGGCGGCGGCGGCTCGTGCTCGGCCCGGGCTTCGGATCGCGCTTGGCTCCCGGCTCCCCGCACCCCGCGCCCCCCGCACCGGCGCTCGGCCCCGCGGAGGAGCGGCCATGCCGCCGCGGCGCAGCATCGTGGAGGTGAAGGTGCTGGACGTGCAGAAGCGGCGGGTGCCCAACAAGCATTATGTGAGTGGCGCGCGGCCCCCACGCCCCCTCGACCCCGGGCCCCACCAGGGGCGAGCGGGAGCCCCCCGGCTCTGAAAACTTCTGCCTCCTGCTCCTTCTCCCCCCACCTCCCCTCCTCTCCCCCCTGCCCTGCTGCTGCGCCGTTCGGGTCTCTCTCCCGGCTCCTCCCCCTCCCCTCCCCCTCCTTCTTTTGCCCCGTTCTCCTCCCCGTCCTACCCCCTCGCCCCCCCTCGCCTCTCTGCCGCTTCTCTTACCCTTTCCAAGGTCTCCCCCTTGTCCCCTCCCCAGTTCAGTCCTGCTCATCTGGGGAACAGTCTGGCCCCAGCCGGTGTAGGGGAGGGAGAGGGAGAGAAGCTCCCGTTCTCGGGCCGCCGGTCCTACCCGCAGTGACCAGCCACAGGTAGCCAGCCCCTCCGAGGATCGCCAAGTTCGGCTCCGTCCTTTTGGAGGAGCCAGCCTGAGCGATGGAGATCTCTGAGAATGCGTCCTTTGAGTACCTGCCCCTTGAAAAGGTTTTTAAAAAAAATGCCCCTACTCCTCTCTCCAGTAACTTCTGCCTTAAAAAGTATCAGAGTTTTCTCTTGGCATCTCCTCTCTGTGAAATGAGTATTTCGTGTAGAGTTGGCAAGGACTTGAGAAAAATGGGCCAGTGGCTTCATTTTGCAGATGGGAAGGCTGAGGCTCAAAGAGGCTGCAGGTTCTGGAAGGTGGAGCTGCATTCAGGCCTTCCCTGCCGTGGAAGATGGACCTGGGACAGACGGTGACCTGCAGGTGGAAAATGGCTTCCACAGCAGCCTAGGAGCTGAATTCGGGGGTTCGAGGGGCCCTGGAACCACCTCAGAGGTTTTGGGTGGAGGGTTAATGAGACTGTGGGATGTTGGGCCCAGGGGAGGCCTTGGGGAGGCCTCTATTGGAGGGAAGGGGGCTTTGGTGTCTCTGGTGGTGAGAAGCGGGCAGTGGCAGCGCCTAGCTGCAGTGAAGTTCACCAGGAAGTAAAAAAGAGCAGGAGGGAGGGAAAAAATCCTAACAAAGAGGAGTAGAACAATGAATAATAGCAGAGGGCGTTGGCTGGCTAAATTCAGCTTCTTGGCCTCCCTGCGAAGGCGCCTTTGGACCTGTTTTCTTAACAGGCTCATGCTTCTAAGTCAGCTTTCCGTGCTCTCCACGAGGAGCCTGTGAAACCCTGAAAGGAGATAGCCGGAATCCACTCCGTGTCCTCCGAGAAAGGGTGTGTGTGGTGTGAGTCTGTCCTGTTATTGGCTGGGCAGCTGCTTATTCAGCCCGTAGCCAAGCGGTGGGAAGCTATTTCCTGGACCTGTGGCATCTTTAAATAGAGTGAAGTTTCCCTTGATTCCAGAACTGAGCTAAATTGTCTTTTTTTCTTTCTTTCTTTCTTTCTTTTCTCTCTCTCTCTCTCTCTGTGTGTGTGTGTGTGTGTGTGTGTGTGTGAACTGTTTCAAATGTTTCCAAATCCTTGTTTCTTGTTTGAGCCTGTTGAGTGTGTAACTGAGATGCCTCTTCGGTATGAGACAGTTTCACCAAGATGGCAACAGGAGGAACTCTGAAAAGCTCCTCACTGCCTCCCACCAGACCTGTGAGCTGGCAAAACTAGAATAGATACAGCCACCAAGACCTGGCACCGTCGTCCACTTACTCTCCCCTGTCCTCTGCTGGCACATGCGTGTCAGGCAGAGGGTCGTGAGCCCACTTGACAGATAAGGAAACTGAGCTCAGAGGTGAGGCCCCATGCCTGGGCTCACAGTCAGGGGCAGAGCAGGGGTGTAAATCCAAGTCTGTTGGGCCCCAAAAGTGTTCCCCCGTACCACACCACTTCCCAGATCCCGTACTCTCAGAGTTTCCTAAGCAGAGTCCCCTGAAAAACCGGGAAGTCTACAGTCATGTGTGACGGACCACTCTGAGGCCTTTCATTCTCTGCTTAGTCAGACCCCACCCAGCCCATTTTTTAGAGGTTCGGCAGCTTTGAGAGGCAGCTTTCAACCACGTTTTAGAGGCCCCTTGAGACAAATCTCTAAATGTTCGAATGTGGGTTTGGGTTCATACTGTGGCCTCACAACTTGCGCGCTATGTGGCGTCTCTGAGCCTCATTTTCCTCATCTGTAAGCTGGGGGCGGGGAGAGGGGTCATGTGACTGGCGGGGTTGGCTTTCCAAAACGGTTAGATGCCTGCCTCCCTGCCCTGTGGTGTCCATGTCATCGGTGATTGGGAATATGCTGAGGTCACGTGGGGAGAGATTTCACCAAGAACTTATTTTCTGCATTTAGGTTTAGTCACCCTTGTGATTCGTGGCAGGGTGGGGGCGTGGCTCCCTTCTGTCCAGCCTCTTGGATTCATCAGATGAAGAGGAGTGATGGGTTGGACTGAGTCATCCATAGGAATGGAGCATATTTAGTGACCACCAGAACCCACCAGAAACTGCCAGCAACCCCCACTCTCGTGCTCGAGCCAGACCCAGCCCACCACTCTGGAAGGGATGGCGTGGCAGCAGTTGGCCTGGGCCTGGACTTTCCTCCTGTTGGGTACCCTCTTTCTGAACCTGGCCAGCCACCCTGGAGAGTGAGCCGGAGCAGGACAGGGACAGGGCTGGGCTCTGCTACTCTCTGCTGTGTGACCTTGGGCTCCTGGATTTATCTCTCTTGGCTCCAGCTTCTATCATCTATGTTGTAAATACTGTTGCTTGCCTCTAGGGCAGAATTTCTCAACCTCAGCACTGTTGACATTTTGGACCAGATCATCTTTGTTGTAGGGAGCTGTCCTGTGCTTTGTAGAATGTTTAGCAGCATCTCTGTCCTCCTAAATGCCAGGAGCATCCCCTCTCCATTTGTGACAACTAAAAATGTCTCCAAACATGTCCCCCGGGGTTTGGGGGGCAAAATCCCTACCTCTAAACACTGCATTCAAAGGTCTAAATCAGTTATTGAGAGTTCCAGTTACTGAGACGCCCACCTCCCCTCCAGCCCTCTCCCCACTGCACCTAGCTCAGCTACCTCCGGCTCATCACTCAGGGACCTTGGAGGGGACAGGTCCCAGGAGAACTGCACCTGGAGCTCAGACCCCCTGTTGCACCTGAAATGACATCCTCTCCATTCACCTGTGGGCAGAGCCACAGGCCAGGTCTGAAGAGTGCAGGGCGGAAGCCCCCAGCACCTCTGAAATTTAGCGGTTACTTGGGATTTTTATTGATGGTAATATCAGGGATGTTAATGGGAGAGGGCTCACCCGGAGGCACCACCCGCAGTCAGAGGCAGGGTGGTGAGCTTTGGAGGCGCTGCCTTTCCTGCCAGCACCTTACCTGCCCCTGAGCCCGGCTTTCTGGATGAATGGAGGGGGGACTTTAAGCTTGACACCCTGGGGAGATCCTCCCAGGCTGGGTTATCTTCTGGCTTGAGGGGAGGAGGTAGTTCCCTATAGGTTTTGTGGCTTTTATTTGGATCACCACGTTTCCTGCATTGGAGTGGGACATTCAGAAGCCTGGAGTTTAAAGGAGACTTGGTCACCAGGGGCCAGGCGGTGCAGGCTTGCTCTGTGGGGAGTAAGATTAGTAGTTAGGCAGGAATATTCATCAGAGCCGAAATCTGATCAGTCCCTGGGCGCCAGGCACTGGCTGCAGCTCTCTATGTTTAGTCATCACAATAGCCCTTTATAATAGACACTTTTTAATATCGACACACTATTTCAAGTATATGGGTACAGAGGATAAAATAAATACTCATTCATCATCCAGCTGTCAGCTCTTTACATTTTGCCTCCTTTGTTTCAGGCCATTTTCATTTTTTAAGAAATAAAACATTGCAGGTGCAAAGCCCCCTCTGTACCCTCCCCAACACCCCTCCACACACAAAAATAAAACCAGTGTCCTGCCTGTGGTGTTTATCATTCCCGTGCCTTTTTGAAAAACAGACTTTGGAACTATTAGGATTCTTTCTTCTTCACTGGCTTTATTGAGGTGTAATTTCCATACTGTAAAATTCACCCATTGTAAGTGTGTATAGTTTGCTGATTTTTAAAGCAAATTTATAGAGCTGTGCAACCATCACCACAGGTCCGTGTTATAACATTCCCATCACCCCCAAAAAAGATCCCTTGCACCCATTTGCAATCAGTTGCCTCCTCACCCCAGCCCCATGTGCATTTTAAAGTTTTTACCTTTTTAACACTCCTCCAAATCTTGGAGTGTTTTCAGCCTATATGAAAACATTCTACTTTTGAGATCTATGTTGATACTGTGATTCCAGTTCGTGTTAACTAATGTTTCATATTCCACTTATGAATATATATCTGTTTATTTGAGCTCCTGTTGGGGACTTTTGGGGCATTCTCAGCAGTTTGCTTTCGTGGAGCTGCTTCCTTACGCGTAGACCCAAAGTGGGGTTGCTAGGTGCTCGGGTTCGTGCGTTTTCACCTCTGCATTTCTATCCCCAGGATCTGGGGTCTCCTTGTTCTGTGTTCTTGCGAACGTTCCACGTTGTCAGACGTTTTGATTTTTGCCAAGCTAGGGGTTGCAGCCTAGTATCTCGTGGTCGTGTTTTCCTTTATCAGCAGTTGGAGTTTCCTGTTCTGTGAACCGCCTGTTTTATCTTTTGCCCCCTTTTCTGGGTTATTGGGTTACTTGTCTTCTATTAACTTGTGTGATTTATTTATGCTTTTAGGACCCTAATCCTTCAGCTCATTACATTAGTGTTTCTGTTTTCCCCTTGAGACTGGAGGCTCAGAGAGGTGGAGGCACTGCCTGAAGTCACACAGCTAGGCATGGCACTATGGAGATGAGCCATGTGCCTGTGTGTCTGAGGGAGTCAGCAGCCCTGGATCCCATCCCTGAGCCAGGTGACCTTGGGCAGGTCACTTAAGCTTCTGGGCCTCAGTTTCTCCATCTCAACCCTTCCCCCATCCCTTCAGCCTCCATCAGCCTTTAGTTCTTTTTTTTTGATTTTTGGTATGTGGGTAGCTCCCTGGCTGGGAATCGAACCCAGGCCGCAGCACTGACAGCGTCAGCGCCAAAGCCTTAAGCCGCTACACCACCAGGGAACTCCCCTTTAGTTCTTCTTACTCCAGGACAGTGCTGGGTTGATTGTGCCCCTGCAGTGGTGGGTTCACAGGCCCTGTGCCTCCAGCCTTGAACCCTCCCTCCTCCGCGTGCCAGGCTCTGAGAGCCCAGGGCTCACTATTCTGAGCAGCTGAGGTTTGCAGGGTGGGTCACACCTTGTAGGCGTTACTAGGATTCTCGTCCGGTCCATGGGAGGCCTCTGGCTGGCGAACTCAGTGGTCTGGAGCACACAGCGAATGTGCCACCCAGAATAGCTGCTCCTGTCTGCCAGCCCCCGGTCTCCTCCCCGCAGCCAGGCCTGGCACCCCTTGTGCAGAAACATGCAGGGCGGCCAGCTTGAGTGGAAAGAACTTGGGTGTTAGAAACAAACATATCTGGATTCGAGTTCTGCATGGCTTTGGGTGACTCACACCCCACAGCCTTCGCGCCTGCGTCTTCCTTCTAAGGCAACCGTGTGCTGCTTTGACAACGTACACGCTCCTCTACCCCGTCCCTCCTGCTGGGCACTGAATGCCAGCGACTGCCACAGTTCTTGGGACCCACCATGACCTTCAAGATGAAAAGACCTGGCTTTGAGTCCCCTTCAAGCACCCCTGAGCAAGGATGACCTTGCCGTTGAGCTACCTGAGGTCTGTAAAATGCGGGTAGTCACAGTGCTAACGTACAAATGTAGGGCAATGGTGAAAATTAACTACGTCACACAGTGCGGAACCTGATGCCACCTGTAAGACAGGCTCTCGTCAGTGGGAGCCATGACAAGTAATATTAACGGTAATAATAGCCGTAATCCAAATCTCTGCCTCTTCCTTGCTGGCTGGCCTTGCTCTGTGTGTCTTCCATGCTCTTTCATTCAAGAGATATTTGTGGGGTGCCTGCCCCAAGCTGGACACCCTGCTGCTGCTGGGATAGGCCCATGGGCAAGGCAGAGCCTGTGTACCTTTCTGCAGGTGTGCTGTCCTGCGCTCTGTCTGTGTCACACAGAGGTAGTGCCCTCAGCAGGCATTAAGGCCCCTTGGGTAGGTTTTTTCTAAAAATGGTCGTCCCCCTCTGGTGGTTGAGGAAGAGCAGACCTCATCAGCTCAGTCTGGTCCGCGGGCTGAGGAGCCAGGCCCCGCACCTCCTCCCCCGATGCTCGTCCTCTGTGGGAGCCGTCCCAGCCTGCTTGTCTTACACTCTGGGCTCCTGCTGAGGTCTCAGGACCAGTGAGGAGGGGCCTTTCATACCTTCAGGTGACTTAAATGTCACCTTAATTCAGACTTTGAATCTGTGCCGTACTATACTTCCGGCAAGCAGAGCCCGTGCGCGAGGCAGCCTGCGTGCACATCCCCGCTCTGCCACCTTCCAGCAGTGTGACCGCAGACAAACGACTTACCTCTTCAGCGCCTCAGTTTCCTCATCTGTAAAATGGGAATAATAGTTCCATTTCATAGGGCTCACAGAAGGATTAAATGACTCTAGCGTATAGTCAGGGCTTGATACCTGTAAGCCGTCCTCACGTGGTACCCTAATACAGCACATGTGTGCAGTACCCTAATGGAGTGTACTGTCCTGGGAACGTTAAACAGTAAAAGCTGTGAAGCAACGTAAGCAGATTCCCACCTGATTACGAATTAAGGCTGGAAATGTGGGTCTGTGTAAGCACAAAACTATAGCTGACAAAATAGGTGTCACCTTCTTTTTTGCTCATCTGTGCTTTTCTCTGTTTTCCAAATGTTCCACAGTGAACCCATATTCCTGTTTTTAGTAAAAATTTAAAAAAAGCAGTGAATGCTTAAAAAAGAAGCAGTGCCGGGCTGTGGCGGCCCAGCCGGGTCCCACATCCTGCCGCCAGGCCTGTCCAGAGCAGTGGGGTTCTCTGGGTCCCCGGAGAGCCTGTCCTCCTGAGGCAGGCGCCAGCTCCAAGGTCTGCCCGACCCTGCCACTGAGGACGCTGTCTGGATACAGGTTTCCAGTCCGAGAGCCCAACAAGTGGAAAGAAATGAGTTTAAAATACCACAAGGGAAGGCCCGAGCAGATGGTTTTCTAGTTAAAATGCTCCTCGCTTGGCGGGTCCGGCCTCCTGTCCTGTAGTGCTAGCAGCCCAGCAGGGTTGGAAGGAACCGCAGGCCTGATGGCTGTGGTCTGCATCCCAGGGTCACAGCGAAACCAGAAAGCCATCCTGGTTAGAACTGTGCCCTGTAGCCCACTCCCCTGGGTGTTTGGTACATCTGCTTGTCACCCCCCTCGGACGTGCAGGGGGGTCAGCGAGCAGCACAGTGACCACCCTGCCCAGCAGGGACTGGGGGGACCACGCCCTTCACTGTGCTGCTCCTCTAAGACACTCACACCCTCACTGCACCCTGTGTGTACCCGGGGAAAGAGCTGTGGCCAGGGGCTGGTCTTGCTTTGCGTGACTCGGTTTCCCCCTTCCCAGCTTTGGGTCCCCGTAGCTGTGGCCAGGCCTAGTGTCCTGTCAGCCTGCTGGTACACCGCCTTGGCCGGGGGAGGGAAGATGGGCTCCGTAAGAAGGCCACGTGGTTGGAGGGTTGCAGGCCTGGCTTCTGCACGCAGACTGGGTTCTGGTTCTGGTTCTGGCACTCACTCACTGTTGGCCTGGAGCCTTCTCCTCTGAGGAGGGGTTGGCTTCGGTGGGGAAATTAAGTGAGCTTCTGTGCAGAATGCCTGGGGGAGGGTTCTGCTGAGATGATTGTCTTTGGAACTTTGTGGCCTGGGGCGATGCCCAGAAGCTGAGGCCCTGTGGTGGGGTCCCCGCCCCCCACGGTGACATGGAACACGCCGGATGTGAGAGAGACTCAGCAGGCTCTGTGTCCCTCAGCGGGCCAGTGGTCAGGGGCCGGGGTGGCTCGCACCTCTGGGACTCTGCCTCTGCCAGGGGCCCTCAGGCCCGAGCTCTGCCACGAGCCACTGCTCCCCCACCCCTTTCTCCAAACGGCAGGGTGTCCTGTCTCTATGCTTGCGGGCCCAGAGGCAAGCCATCAGGTGGGCAGGGAGCCACGCCTGGGCCTTCTCGGGGACAAAGGGTGAAGGGAGTCCTGGGGCCATCTCTCCTATCGTGTGGACAAAGCCCTCTGCCTGCTTCTGCAGCCTCTCCGGCCACCCCAGGGCTCGGGGTTCCCAGGTTTAATTTACCGAAGGAAAATGCAGGATGCCCAGTTAAATTTGATTTTCAGAGAGACATATAATATTAGGGACCGACTTACACTAAAATACTATTCATTGTTTATTTTAAATTCAGATGTTACTGGGCATCCTGCACTTTATCTGGCAATGATGCCAGAACTACCACTTCCCCAAAAAAGCAAAAATAACCAACCACCCAGAAACCTTTATAGTTTTTACTGTCGGCAGCGTTTCCTGAGAATTCACTGCACAAACTGACGGCCCCCCCACTGGGCGAGGCCCTTTAGGCCCAAGGGTGACGTAGAAAACGCACACAGGGCTTCAGACCTCGCTGTCCGCGGCCTGAGACACAGGGGGACGGGGCGTTTCACGGCTAGCCTGGAACTTGGGGCATGAGCAGAGGCTGTGCCCGTGGGTTCTGGGGAGCAGGGCTTAGAGAAGACAGCCCGGTGGAGAGGACCCACGGCAGCTCCCGAAGCACAAGAGGGATGTGGCCGAGTGGAGAAGGGGAAGGAGTTTCAGGCAGAGAGAACGGGAGGGCAAAAGAGTGGGAACCCTGGCATGTGGCATGTTTGGGACAAGCAGGTAGCATTTGGAGGATGGACGTGATGCTTGACAGATGGGGGCCAGAAGAATCTGGGGGCTCCTGGCTGGGGGGCATGGACCCCCACCCTCAGGAAGGCCGGGGCCCCAGTACACAGCTGGTACTCCCCACAACTCAGAGCTACTCCCCAACATGATGGGTGGATAGAAAGGCCTCTCAGTGGGAAGTGGAGGGGGCGGGACCCAGACAGTCCTGGGAGGCTGGAGGGAGAGAGCCCCTGGCCCCCCCCCCCCCGTGTGTGCTGTGTGCGGACAGACAGGTGACGTTAGTGATGGAGGGAGGGGCGGAGGTGTGGAAGGGGGTGCGAAAGCCAGTGGGGATTCTGGCATTGGGGAGGTATTAAATTGCTCCACACTGGTTTTGTTCACAATGCTTAGTAATAAATTTTATCGTGGTAATTACCACGATAGCTGTCCTTTATCCAAGTGCTTATTATGTACTCAAGGCCTTCCATGCACACGGACTGGCTGCTTCTCTGTGAGATAAGGAGTATTAGTCAGGATTCTTGGGTTGCAAGTGAAGATGGCTCCGATGGAATCGAGGTGAGACTCGGCACCCAGTCATGGCAAGGACCTGGGCAGCTGGCACCATCCAGAGAGTCGGAAGTGCCAGGGGGCATCAGAGCATCACCAGAGGCAGGCCACTGCTCTATCCCTCAGTCCTCATGGCCACTCACCAGAATCTAGTTCCAGGAAGAGCACATCTGATTGGCCCGCCAGATCACCTGACCATCCCCCAGCCGGGGTAAGGGCCGGATAGTTTGGTGGACAGTCCCGGAGGAGGAAGGAGGGGTGGTCCTTTGCAGGAGATTCGGGGTGCTGTTGCCAGAGGAAGGGGACATGGAGCCTGGGCAGACGGGAAGAATGATGTCTGCTACGTGGGTCCTGTTACTGGCCCATTTCACAGCTGCAGAGGCTGAGGCGGAGGACAGTGAAGTAATTTGCCTGGGATCGCACTCGGCGCTGCTGCCTGTCGTAGACTGTGAATGGGGTACAGCCACCTCACCCAGACGCGAAGGGAATCATTGGTTAAAAGCACGTAAGGAGATTATTTTCTGTTCTGCTTCATTAAGCAGAATTGCGTGGACCCCCCGCTTACTGCTCTGGCACAGAAAGCTAGAAACCCACACAGTGGTGTCACCATTTCCTTCTTCCCAGCCAAGGTGTGAATCAGCAGCCTGTGGCTTTGGGCCACCCTTGGCTGCCAGTCAATTGCACAGATGTGGGTTTATTGTCTGTCCTGGGCCAGGCCTGGCCCTGAGCCTGAGAGAGGCTGAGATGACCAGGCAGTCTTTGTCCTCATAGAGGTCACCATCTGTTTGGAACATGTCACCACAATGTAAAGGTTGTGATGGGGCCTGACGTGGGGCTGTGGGGCAAGGTCTCAGAGGTGTGCTCTGAGCTGGGGTCAGAAGGAGACGGGTGCTCTGGGACGGGGAAAGCCTACTAGCAGAGATGCTCCTAATGTAGGTAGACCTCAGAGGGTCCTTGAACTTGGAAGGAAGAGAACTGCACCCTTATTCTAACCTCCAGCAACAATACTTTAGCATTACCTTCAATATAAATGCAGGCCACAGCGCTCAGTGATGTTAGTGAGACCTGTGCTTTGTCACCAGTACGCCTTCGCCGATATTTTCACGTCACTTTACGGTTGGTGCATAGATCATTTCCACTCGTCTGGATTTTGTTACTTATTGTATTAATAAAAGCGTGTATATATCTATAGTTTTTATTTTTTGAAACATTTCGATCATAATTCAGTATAATTAGTTTCATTTGGAATCCTATGTGTTTCATTTTACTCATTTTAAATCCTTCTGAGAAAGGATTCGTAGGTTTCGTCAGATTGCCAGAAAGTTCTGTGGCAGAGAAAAAAAAGATGAGACTTCTGGGTAGATGTTCCAGAATTTGGGCTTGGAAACCAGACGGCACGGCTTTGACCTGGTTCTGCTAGTGATCGGCAGAGTGTGTGGCTTTCAGTAAGTGATTTAACTTCTCTGTGCCTCAGTTTCTTCCTCTGTAGAAGGGTAAGAATGGTACCTACTGTGGGTTATTTCAGAGAAAGGGTTGGCAAGCTTGTCCGTCCCACAGCCCAGGACAGCTTTGAGTGCGGCCCGACACAAATTCGTAAACTTTCTTACAACATTATGAGGTTTTTGGCGATTTTTTTTTTTTAAGCCCATCGGTTGGCATTAATGTGAGTGTATTGTATATGTAGCCCAAGACAGTTCCTCTTTCACTGTGGCCCAGGGAAGCCAAAAGGTGTCCACCCCTGTTGTGGAGCATTGCCTGGCTCTCGGAAGTGCTGAATACACAGGTACCTACTAGTACTGACCGGCGTGCCGGCCTGACTAATAGCGTGCATTTTTAACAAGCCGCCCCAGACGGGGTGACACGGGTGCTCTGCAACGAGCACACGTTGAGAAACAGACTCTACTGGACCGGCCCAGGGTGCAGCGCCTGAGACTTAAAGCGGTTTTCCCTGAAGAATTATATACGTATGTGGACAGTTAGCACTGTGGCAATTAAACAATGTTGAAAATAGCCTAAATGTTTATTATTGGAGCCATGATTAAATAAGTGGTAGACAGCCTTGACTATTAAGGATCCTTTAAAAATGGTTTGTTCAAAGAGTTTTTAATGAAATGGGGAAATGGCTCACTATGTAGCACAAGTGAAAAAGAAGAATTGTATATGTAACAGCATCTTAATTTAGAAAAATATGTGCATGTATTAAAAAAGGGGCCTGGGCAGCACTACGTGCAGATGCGGAGACCCCAGACTGGGCCGGGCCCAACATGTTCCTTGAACTCCCCCGGCCTTTACCACAGCACAGAAGCAGTGTGGCCTGATGGGAAGCGCGTCGAGACCATCAGTCGTCATGAGCAGTTGCGTTGTTCTAACGTGTATTGTATTTTTACATGTCATCCCGGGTCTCTCTGGAGGGGAGAGCACAGGGCAGGATGGTGGAGTCCGGAGAGCTCCCAGGAGGGACAGGAGGGGAGGGTCCCTGCTTCCCTTGCTGCCTCTCTCCTTTCTCCTGGACTTGTGTTCGAAGCACGAGCAGCTGGCAGAAAACTCCACACCGGCGCTCAGCCTGAGGCTGGAGGAAGAGTCTCTGTCGGATGAGGAGCTCCTGCAGGGCCTGGGTGCAGGGGTGGCCAAGGGCACTCACAGAACCTGACCCTTGGGACCACAAGTGGTTTCATGAGGACTCTGTGGCTGTACAAAGTTTGGAAGCCACTCATTTAGCCTTGCTACTTCCCTAATGGTACTCCTCATAGGTAGCTGTCCCCAGGGTCTGGGAGCTCAGTCCCCCCACATGCTCATCCAGTTCTTTTCTCCTCCTTCATGTCCCCAATCCCAGTGGGACAGGAAGACAAGGCTGGACTTAGCGGGAAAGGCCATCGTTTGGGGCGCATCCGTGACCTCTGTAGTCGACCTCTTTCTGCCTGTTTCCATCCAGGGCTCCCCATGGCACCCATACATTGAGTTGGGTCATCTGTCCACTTGAGACCCCTTCTCCCCCACCAGGCCCTGAGTCCCTCACCATCCAGGACCTGACTCAGATCAGGTGCCAGGTGTGTCTTTGAATGAAGCCATAACTGCCTGGTTCCTGTCAGTCCTGTTGGGGTTCCATGATTCAGAGTGGTGGCTATTGACACCCTTCAGCTCAGACAGAATCACAGTCCTCGTGGTGACTCCTGCTGGCACCAGACCAAACATTTTGTCATCGTGGTTAAGACAGGCTTTGGAGGCAGCCAGACCTGGGTGCAGATCCTGGCTCCGTCACTTCCTGCCTGTGCCACTTGCACCTCTCAGAACCTCCATGTCTTTTTCATCTGTAAACGGAGGGGTCACCTCAGTACCTGATACATGAGAAACACCGAAGAGCGGAGTAGCCGTAATGCTCGGTGGAAGCCTTGCCCATGGTGGGTGCTCCCGGTGGCTGCCCGGTTCACCTGAGGCAGCCCTGTGAGCACAGGCAGAGCCCGGCTTGACGTCTCGCGGCTCTTATTTCCTGCGTGGCCCTGTGCCCCTCGGAAGCCTGGCAGCCCTGGAGAGCTCCACAAGCCCCGGGCGCCCGCCCTGGAGGCTTTCCTAGAAAACCAGCCTTCAGGTTGGTGTCGGCCGGGCCTGGGCCCCAGCTGCCAGCACCTCTGCTTGCCATTGGAAAGCACCCCGTGCCGCTCTGGGCCAGACGTGTGTGAGCCCGGGACTTGGCCGCCAGCGGTCCGGGCTGGAGCTGCACGCCTGCACCGGTGAGCGTGTCCGCCTGTGCCGTGTCGTGGTCTAGAAGACAAGGCGTCTGCCCTGGAGGTGGTTCCTGCTGCCTGCCATCAGGATGCGACTGGCTGTGCGGGGCACATGGGCTCCGAGGGTGGGCAGCACTTTATATGTGGGCACCCAAGTGGGGGGCAGTTGATGGGGTTTCACAGCGTGGCATTCCTGGCTTTGGCTTACCTTGGTGCGTCACCGCCGTAATGGGGTCCTCGGGGATCGTTCTGCCGGCCGCCTGGAGTCCGGCCGTGTGCCGAGCACCTGGTGTGCATTAGCTCGGTGCTCCTCTGCCAGTCCTAGAGAATAGACACTGATTCTCTCCATTTCACAGAGCGGGAAATGGAGGCTCAGAGCTGGGAAGTGACCTGCAAAGTCACACGGCAGCTTTGAGCTAGAGCCCAGATGCACAGCCAACTACTCTGCAGCCAGTGCCTATTCTGCTCTTTTCCTTCCTTGAGTGACATTAAGGACTGGTGGTTACTTACAATTTTTCATTTACATGTGTGCAGGAAAATTCCCTGTTTTGGTTTCACACTTTGAATGTTTAGGCTCCCATAACCACCAGCACAGACAGGGTGCGGAACGATCCCAGCACCCCAGAGAATTCCCTCGGGCTGGCCGGACCCTTAGTGCCTGGGACGATGCTTCCACTTGGAGCTGAAGTTGCTCGCGTGCTCTCCTCTTTGTCCGTTGCCTGTTCAGAGAAGCCCTGGGGTGAACCGTGGACTTCTCGTCCAGGATCAGGCCCCACACCTGCCTTCTCCTGTCACAAAGCAGGCTCTGTTCCTAGGACCCTTGGCAGTTGAGCTGTTCATTCAGCCACTCCGAGAGCATTGTTACTCTCCAGACACAGGGAGGCTTGAGTGACTTCTGACTGTAGGTAGGGCCCTGTCCTGGCTTTTTGTCCATCTGCCTGTTTGTCCTCTCCCAGGCATTTCCCCAGTGTCACCCCAGTCTCACCAGATGCCTGGAGAACTGTGGCAAACTAGAGACACCTGGTCCCTGCCACTTGAGGGCTCCCAGCCCTCAGTCACCCAAGTAGAACAACCCACCCAGAGGAACGTGTGCTGAGAGCAACTTAAGCTGACACTTTACCGGACAAATGTCACCGCCAGAGGCAGTGGCACGTGCGGGGCCTGGGGGGCAGGGGAGCCTGGCCAGGGTGAAGTGGGAGAGGCTCCCTAGCCCCACGACATGCCTGAGCTGTCTTCCCTGACAAGGCTGAAAGCTTGGGCAGGGGTTCTGCCTTCCTCGTTTATAGCCAAATGGCCAGCCCTCGGAAAAGAGCAAGGTGCACAGTGGGTGCTCTGTCTGTATTTACTGAATGACTGAGTGAATGAGCTGAAGTATTTCTGGTGGAGGACAGAGATCCAATTGCATTCTCACTTTAGAGAGAGCACGCCTCTCTCCCACCTCCGGGCCTGGCAGCCCTCTGCACACGGGTGCAGTCGGGGACCCTCAGCTCCACCGTCCACCTGCACGTTCACTGTGCGTGCCGGGGACAGTAGCGGTCAGGACACAGACCTGAAGCTGAGCGTCTCATCTGCCGCTAACAGCACGAGCACTTGTGTTTGGGCCCCACTCCAAGCATGCACTTAATTGAAAAGATAAAAGAAAAATTGGCAGCTGGCCACCCTCGTGTGTCACTTGCTGTGATGCCTGAGCTTGGTGATTCCTGACACTGACGGAGGGACAGGAAAGCTCTGGCCTGGGGCCAGGACACCTAAAGCCTGGCCTTGGGACACGGGGAGCTCAAAGGCCAGACGGGGCTGGGGTTGAATCTGATGTCACCAGCTTCCCAGCTGCTTGACCTCAGACACCAGTCTGCCTGGTCTCCCCGTCTCCTCCCTGAGGGGGGCCCCACCGTCCTGGCTGGCGGTGCATGGGGACATCGTGTTCATGAAGCAGCCAGCACAGGGCCAGTGCAGTGGCATGTGCCCCGACACTGGTGCTGATTCTGTCGTGGGCCCCCTGCCCCTTGGCCTCACTTCCCTCTGACATCCTGCAGTCCCCTCCTAGGTCTCAAAGGCGTTGTGACACTTGGCAGTGTTTCTCCGGGAGTAACTCGAATGTGCTTTCCCTAAAAGGACACACGCGCTTCCGCACTTCCAGTGGTGATGCGGGCTGTGGCGTTAGGAAATCAAACAAAGCAGGGTGTTGCCATTCCAGAAAGCGGTTGGGAGCACTGACCTACATAGGCCAGCTGTCGGGCAGGCAGCTGGGGAGAGCAGACACGGCGCGGCCTCTGCAGGGAGCAGCAGAAGCGGGTTCGCGTTGGTTAAGCCTGCCGAGCCGTCCAACAGCCAGTGCTCCTGATGCCCTCTCACCCTCACTCCTCCCGCCCGCTCCTCCTCCCCGTCCTGGCCTCCCACCCCCTTAGGTGGTGCTCCTCCACCCTCGGCCAGAGAGGGGTTGTGGAGCCCCGCCAGCCATTACCAAGCAGCTCCCAGCACCCCCCGCCCCAGCCCCACTCCTGGCCTGGAGACCCACCCGTGTGGGGACTTGAATGGGACTCATATGGGACGGACGGGGCGGGGTCACACCCACCTTTTAAACTGAGGTCTGCAGAATCCTGGGCACCCTCCAACTCTGAGGTGTTCCTGGGAGCTGTCTCTGCAGGAAGTGGGCTCATCTGGATCTTGAAACTGATCTTGTGTTTCCACCCTTTGGCTGCAGAGCTGGACGGCTTTAATGGTCCCGGGCTGAGGACTCGCATAAATGGTGGCCTGGGAGCAGAAGCCGAGGCCCTCTGCGTGCCGCGTGAGGCCCAGCTTTGCCTCCCTGCACCTAATATCTCTGCTGTTGCTCAGGTCTGGTTCCAGCTCTCCTGCTTGCTTTGGGGCCTCAGTAAGCCCCTTCCCCAATGAAATAAGCAGTGGTCTGGAGTAGGGTTTTCAAGTATTTTAAAGTGTTACACCCCTTGCTGTCGGCCTGTCGAGGCCAAGGAGGACTGTGGGCAATGGAGAGCCCAGTCCCAGTCTGAAGGCTCCGTGGACAGCTGCCTTGGGCCGGTACAGACTCACAAGGTCTGTGACTGGGTCTGCAGGCAGCTGGGTGACACCCTCTTCCATATACAGAAGCGCTCAGAGTGGCACTGCCTAGTGGGAACCAGGGTACAGAGCCCAGAGACACCTTTTTCACCAAGACCGTGGGGCTTCTTGCAGGTCAGTTTGCCTGCCGGCCTAATCACTTCCAAGAGCTCTCCAGATGTAAAGTCATCTGGGCAAGTCCTTGAGCAGGAGGCCCAGAAAGGCATGAGGTTCTTGCACGGAAATTTAAACATTGTCATGGAACTGGAAAGAGGTGGGGGTGAAGGGGTTTGGGAGCTTTCATCAAGCATTCTCCCTCCATACCCAGCCTCAGCAGACATTGTCGCCGACGTAGACTCCATTCTGGAGGTTTAAAAAATAAGTGCACTCACTCTTCACAACCGCCCATGAGGTAGAAAAGACAAGCATCCTTGTCCCCATTTTCCTGAGAACGCGGAAGCTAAGGGAGGCAGAGGACTTAGCCTAACTCAGAATGAGGTCAGGACCAGGGCCCCACTGCTGGCTGCCCTTCCTCCTACCCCCACACTCCCCCTGTGCCATTAGCTGTGCCTGCACCCAGTAGGTGCTCTGTGGTCCGGAGCAATGGCCCCACCACCGAGCCGGGGTGGCCACGGAAGATGCTGGCCTGGGGTTCAAGGCCACAGACACGTTTCTTTCTGTCCTAGAAACGTGACATCGTTTTTTCTTTTTCTGTGTATAAAAGAAAAGGCTTTGTAGAAAATCTGGAAAATACAAGAATGCTTCAAGAACAGAACTTTTTAAGCGCCCTTCACACTCCTACCGGCCCAGCGCAGACCGTGGGTGTTTCTCTCTGGTCGGTGCGCGTGCGCACGCTTTATACACAGCGCAGTAGCTCTGCGCTCGTCACAGATTCCGTGTCTGGGAACTCGCCTACTTGCTAACATCTATTTGTAACCCAGCGTCAGGACTTGCAGCACGTTGAAAGTCACTTGCAGACCTGGGCATGGGCATAGCAGCCAAATATTTGTGTCGCCCAATGTGCATGTTGGTAGCTGAGGCTGAGCAAGGTGACATTCTGCTTTCCTATGATTTTTGTGGGTCATTTCTCTATTTGAAATGTCCCCCCACCCCACCCCGGAGCACGGAAGTGCCGTCTGTGTCCCTAAGCTCAGGAGGGCTGGGATGTGCCTTACGGACAAAATACGTGTGTTAGGTAGGCTTCTTAGGGTGGGCGGGAGTCTTAGTGCCCCCGGCTGTGAATTCACGTGGATGAGTCAACAATGTATATTAAGTGTCTCTAAACAGAAACACACAAGGCTATGTATTGATCAGTTGACTAAAGTGTGGTGGCGAGAGGCTCGCAGGACCCTAACCCTCTAGTTCCCCTTAAAGTGGTCCAGTATTAGCTTTGTCTGTGTTCATGATGACTTTATACAACACAGCTACCACAAATGATACGTGCACGCACACGCTCACATTTATATACAATGCACATAATTTGGGGGCACCTGAGGTTACATTGTATTAGCCTGTTCTTTTACCGGCTTAGTGCCTGAACTTTCCTCCGTGAATCGTAGAATTTTTTTAGTTGCTCAAAAACCCTCTTTAAGGGGAATTAACGGGAAGGCCCGGGTCCCTGTCCTGCGTCATTGGGTGGACCAGCTGGCCCTGGAAGCAGGAACTGGAGCCAAGCAGGGCTCTCCCTGCCTCTCTGCAGACCAAATGTCTGTCACAAAGTGTGGCGGTGGCTCAGGACGGAGCCGACATGCTTGGGTCTGGTTCCAGATTCCTGAGCGAGAGCCCGGTCCACAGCCAACTGCGGCTGTGGAGCAGGTGGTGCTTCCCGGGGACACGCTCGCAGGCGGACCCCCAGCAGCTGCCGAAGGGCCGTTCTCCTGTCTTCTCGGAGCGGTCGAAGTAGCAGGATGCGGCTTCTGGAGGCCCCAGGGCAGGGCGGTCCTCAGAGGACAGGGGACACTGTGGCCCAGGCCCTGTCCCCATCCCTGAGCAGGTGGGGTTCTCTGATCTCTCTACAGCAGCTCCTGGGAGGGTCAGAGTGAGCTGGCACCCCCTTGGACAGTCCTCAACCCCAGGTGGAGGAGGAAAGGCCAGGGCGACTGGCACCAAGTGGGCTCACGTGTGTGGTGACATGGCACTTGGGCCAGACACAGAGCCCCCGTCCGCGCAGGCTGAGGTCCAAGGTTGGGGGTGCGACCCAGGCACGCAGGGAGAGAGAGAGGACAGGACCCTGGCTTGTCCTGCAGCTTGGGGACCTGTGCCCCAGGCCTGGATGAGCTGTGCCTGCTTCCCCAGTGCCATGGAGGGGCCATCTCTCCACGGGGCCCAGAGAAGACCGTGGAAGAGGAGGGCCCTGGGGAGGGAGGTGGGGGTGGCTGTGGGAGGCTCATCCCTAGAGGCAGCAAGCAGAGTCAGGGTCTCCGTCAGCTTTGTGTCCCCGTGTTTAGCTCATAGTGATGGCAATAATGACAGCTTTTCTTTGTGGAACCTTTGCCGTGTGCCACACACGTGCTGAGCGCTGCAGGCATGTTCTCATTGAATTGTCCCCCAACTCTGAGGGTGATACTGTTGCAGTCCCTGTTTTTTACTGAGGAGGAAGCCGAGTGGCAGAGGTGAAGCCACTTCCCCAAGGCCACACGGCTAGCTGAGATGGAAGCAGAGAGCGTAGGCCCTCCCCAGCCCTGCACTGCACAGCCCCCCGCAGGGCACTCAGAACACCTGGGGGGCAGGGTCCCCTGGGCCACAGGCTGGTGGCTTGGCGGTAACCTGTGACCTCAGGCAGTCACTGCACTGCTGAGCCTCATCCTTCGCTAGAAAACTGTGGGCAGTGTTAGCCCGGCCTGCAGGCTCCTAGGGCTTAGGGAGAGTCCAAGGCCCAGCCGTGTGCCCACCCCTACCCCGGGCACCCTGGTGTGGCTCATCCCCATGCCACAGCCCACCCCTTGCCACCAGTTCACCTCCTCAATGACTTAGAGGAAGTGAAGGAACCCGGGATTTCTGGCCCTGGTGACACTGAGCCCCTGGAAACCCCAGGCGCGTGAATCACGCAGCCCTGCTGCTGAGGTTGTGGAAGAAGGGACCTCAGTGGTGGCTAGTTCCTGGCCAAAGCCTCCTGTGAGGGAGCAGGAGGAAACCCTCTGTGTCCCTCAGATACCAGTGTGGTCTCTGTCTTCCTCATTCCCAGCAGGAGGGCCTCCTAGATGCTCCCTGAGACCCGCTGCTCGGGGCAGAGCTGGAGCGGGTGACGCAGGACGGTGGACAGAGAGGGCCAGCCACGGGGTGGGACGGCCTGAGAGACACCGCCAGGCTCCCTTCCCACAGACTCAGGCCTGCCTCCGAGAGGCGCTTCTGACCTCCTGGCATAGGAGTTCTTCCTCATTTATTCACGAAGCGTAGAGTTTCCCACTGTGCTCAGCACTGGACGTAATGGCACTTAGTGAGCAGGACAGGCCTGGTCCCCGCTGTCAGGAAACAGAACCTAGTGGGAAAGCGTGCAGTCAGGCAATTGCAGTGAAGTGTAACTGGCAGACGAGGTAAGTGCCAAGAAGACATTCGGCACGAGACCTCACCTCACGTTGGTGAGGCGGGAGCAGTCAGGGAGGGCTTTCTGGAGGAAGTAACACTTGAGCTATGCCCTCTCAGTAGAACATCCCACATTCTGGATTGGTCCCGTCGTTTCCTTCTGGTGTCATTTAGCGTGTTCCTCTATCTCCTATAAATTGGGACTTAAGTCAAAAGCCTTGAGATTCAGGTTACGCATTTTAGCCAGAAGATTTTTTGTGTACTTTCATATTGCTTCGTGTCTGAGTGTCCCTCTCTTGGTGATGCTAGGTGTCATGCCCTGGTTACAGTTGTGACTGCCAGATCTTTCCATCGAAAAGCTACGTTTTTCCCTTTTGCTGGGATGTAATTGTGGGATGGTAACTTTCACACCATGTGACTGTGCTGTCCCCCAACAGCCTTGCACCCAGTGGTTTGGTGTCCATCGGGGACTTTTCCAGCGTGGCTCTGCATGTCACCTGCCCACCAGCAATGCATAAGAGTTCCCGGAGCCCCCCATTTTTGTCAGCATTTTTTTTATTTTAGCCATTCTGATGAGGTGCACGGTGATAGTCTCGTCACGGCTTCAGTTCGCCTTCCTCTCGCGGCTAACAGCGTTGAACACCTCGATGTGTGCTTCGTTGCTGTCCACGTGTTCTCTTCGATGACGTGTCTGCTCAGAGCTTTGGCCCTTCTTGTGATTGGGTTGGTAGTTTCCCTGCCGCTGAGTTTCAAGGACATCTTCTATACGGTATTGTAGCCAGAAGTCCTTTCTCAGGTCTGCAGCATGTGTTTTGCGGGCTCCATACCATGAAGAAAGTTTTAGCGTCATTTCCAGAAAACATGCATGACACGGACTATGTACATCTCTGCAGGAAATCTGCTTTTTGTGTTTGAACTTGTGATAAAATACACGTAACACGGGTTTTACCATTCCGACCACTCGGCAGCCACAAGCGCGGTCACGTTGTCACAACCATCACCACCGTCCAGCTCCAGGACTTCCTTCATCTTCGCAGACCGAACTTCGACCCATTAATCCCTAACTCCGCAGCCCCCTTCCCCAGCCCCTGGCACCCACCACTCTGCTTCCTGTCTCTATGAACTGACCACTGGAAGCAGGAGTATGGGATAACTGTTCCCAGGGGCAAAGGCACCCTGCACACCCCGTGTGTGCCAGGCATTGGGCAAGGCCCCGTGTACGCAGTCACTGTGGTGAATCCGCAGGGGGGATTATTGTCCCCGCTTGAGAGAGGACACTGCAGCCACAGGGGTTGGTACCGCGTGAGTCTTGCCAAGCAGCAGGACTGGCCTTGGAGCCGCATGTGTGTGCTCTTACACTAGCCCCCAAACCCTGGGCCAGGCCACAGCTCTGTGCTGGAACAATTCTCATGAAAAAGTTAGATCGTGCCTAAAAATGCAGGCATCCACTTGTGCTCAGGGGTTGATTCCAATAAACCAATTAGGCCTAATGCGGAGTCCTGGTACTGTACGTACAGAACCTTATTAATTGTAAACAAGAGCTCAGGAATGAATTGTGTAAGCAGAATTTTCCCCCCGTTTATGGCTGTATGCTTTTTGTTGGTTTTAATAAAAAATAAAATCTTTGATGTTCTTTCCTCTTTTTTTTTCTTCTTGTTTTTTTATTTTTTTTTAATCCACATTAGCACTGTCCTTGGCAGATGATTATCCAAACTTTGATTAAATATCCTCCAGTGATGGGGACCTTTGATGTGTTATTTTCTGGGCTTCTCTCTTGAGAGTCAGCAAGAAGTCCCAGGGCTGGTTCTTGGTGGCTCTGATTGGCCCATCACAGGTCATGTGCTCACTCTTCAACCAGTCACCACGCATAATGAGTAGTACCCACATCTGTATGTTAGTGTACTGAGGTGGGGAAGGAGGGTCCCAGAAGAAAATTCAAGGTGTTCTGGGTGGAAGAAAGGTTCATCAATACCAGGCAAAAAATGTAATAATTGCTGTCCACTGCCCACGTGGGACTTATCTTCATCCATATGTGTGTGGCCTCTCCAGCTAATTCCTGGCTCATGGAGGGCAGGGGCCCTGCCTTTTGCCCCTGTGGCTTCTAACAACACTGAGCTCTTGTGTTTATATAGCATTTTTGTGTTTCCAAAGAGCTTTCACGTACATACTTTTTAATTGTCCAAACTACCCTATAATAGCAGAAAACTTGTGCAAGCCAGGAGTGGGTTACAGGTGTGCTGATCGCTTAGCCTCTGACTGTCCAGGTGATGTCCAGGGCCACCAGAGTCCCCCAGCCAGGTGCCTCTCACCTCCTGCAGTCACCTCAGTTTGTCCAGATTTGTCATCAGTGTGTTACGTTCTGTGTGTGCCATGACTCATGGTAAAGGTTGGAAACACGGCTCCTCACACTGTCACGCTGAGCAGAGGTTAGCCCAACGCGCAGATGGAGAGACTGGCCCTCAGAGGGCAAAAACAGGCCCGATGGGAGGAAATGGTGTCATGGCTTAGCTTATGAGAACCGGAAGGAGGCTGAGAGCTGCAGCTCCCTGTGACTCCTGACGGAAGTCCAAATCGTAGGAAAGACTCTGGTGAATAGCCAGCCCTGTGGCTCTCCACACGGGGTCGAGTGGGGAGCCAGGAATCCTGACATCACTGACAGTAGCAGCACGTCTGAGCTGAGCAGGAAACTAACGCTTTTTCATACTTGATGGCACTTATCCTCCGCACGACTCTCCGAGGTGGGGGTTATTGTGCCCATTGTATTGACGCAGAAGCTGAGGCTCAACAATAGCCAGCGACCTGTCCCAAGTCACACAGCTGGCTGATTCAAACTCTGAGCTCTGTACTTGGCTCCCATGTCCTGGAAATGTAAAGCCCCACCCCACCCCACCCCACCCCCCCGCCTTGCTGTTCACACCTTTCTCCCTCTCTGCAGGTCTACATCATCCGGGTCACGTGGTCCAGTGGCTCCACCGAGGCCATCTATCGGCGCTACAGCAAATTCTTTGACCTCCAGGTAAGGACTTGGGGCCTCCAGTGAGCGGCGGAGTGGGGGTTAATTGGAGTCCTCCTACTTTGACTTCAGGGCCCAGACCCTCTGCACGTAGAGTGGACATACCATCTTCTTTTTTTATCTCCTACCATTAAAAATGACATTTATGTGCTCACTTCAGCATCACATATACTAAAGTGTAGAGAAGAGTGGCGTGGCTCATAAGTGCAGACGACAGGCCGATTTGTGGAGTGTTCCGTGTTGAAAAAAAAGGATTTCCGTCACCTTTGGAGCATAAGTAATGTGCTCTATTGCTTTATGCTTTGACAGCCAGTATTCTCTAAATAAAAGAAGGGCTGCTGGGTGATGGCTTAAGAGTAGGGGTGATCTGGAAACCTGTGTGGCTTTGGAGTATAGATCTTGAACTTGTGTTGTGGACAGCAGTCGTGCTTGCTGGTGAGCTCAGTTTGTTGTGTTCAGAGCTCTTGGGGCCGTTGGTCGCTTGCCTCCCCCTGATCTCTGTGCTCTGCAGGCTCCACACTCTCCTCCCTGCGGCCTCTCCTAGAACACACTGCTGTGCCCTCCTGACCCACTCGATGGCTCGGGCCACTCATGCTGCCCTCAAGACTCTCGTCCTCCAGGAAGCCTGGTCTGATCTCTTCTCTGGCCAGCGAGGGCAGCCTCGCTTGCACCCCACAGCTCTGTGTGTCCCTCTGTCCTGATTCTGTATTGAAGTTGTCTGCTTACCTGTCTCCCCCTCGAGACTGGGACTCTTGGGGACAGGAACCACATCTTCATCATCTTCTCTCTCCTTAATGTTTTAGTCAAACACATAGATGTGTCTAGTCAGGTTGGTGAATGAATGAACAACCCCCATGAGCACCTGCAGTCTCATAGGGTGCAGGCAGATGTGGACAGTTCAACATAAGCCTGCCCCCGCTGGGGTAAAAGAACTCTCATCTGGGGGACAATAGCTCTACCCTGATGTCACCCAAGGCCAGCAACTCAAACCAAATGTGTCTGCATGAAAAGTCACAGTGCCCAGTATGCCATAATGAAGTTCTTTCAAAAACACGGGCTTCAGGAGAAAGTGGGAACTTGCCCGGTGTCCTGAACCCACAGATGCTCCTTCCTGAACCCACGAGATAGTGGCAAGGGACTCATGTCACCTTGCAGACCAGCACAAGGCCCCCTAAGCTGACTCTCTTCCTTTCCCTTGTGTGTCAGTTAGGATGCTTCAGGACCAAGTGACAGAAACCCAATTCATGCTGACTTAAGTAAACAGGGACTTTTTTGGCTGATGCAACTGATGACGTGTCCTAAGAGAAGCAGCCTCGTGGGCTGCAGGCACAGCTTGATTCAGGGTTTTCCACAGTGTGCTTCCACCCGGGTCCTTCCTCTTCCTGGGCCTTGTTCCTTCTGTGGTGTTGGTTGTGTCCTCAGATCCCACGTGGTTGCTCAATGCTCTGGGCTCTCATTCCACGGGAAAGAGTGAAAGGTCACTTCCCAGACGTCCCTGCAAACACGGTGTCCTGTTTCATAGGGTCATCTCAAAGCCTGCCAAGATGTTTGAGCAATGTGGTGACCAGTGGGCTTCTCTGGGTCCCTCCTCCACCCTTGGAGTCAGGGGGTGGGGACTGATCACAACTGTTCAGAAGTCAAGTGGGCAGTGCTGGGCCAGCAGGGGACCGCCCTGTCCTCCCCACAGCAGCCTTCACCTGACACGTTCTCTCTGAAGGCTGGCCGGTACCCACCACAGGCATCCTTGGTTGAACAGGCCTAATTTGTTCCTAAAAATGTTGTATTCCATTATTGGAAAGGGGGAGGGGAGACAACAGCGTGCTCCTAACTGGTTTCCCTGATACCACTACATCCCCAACGCCCTCGGCACAGACTGCCAGGAGTCGTTGCGTAATGGGAACAACTGAGGCACCAGTTACCTAATTACGTAAAGTGTAATGAACTCGGTGATGCTTTGTGCTCACTGTGTAGCAGACTCACAGGAGCACGTACAAATTATGTGTTTCTTCTGGTCTGCAGCAAGCATGTACTGGATGTGGGTACACAAAGAGGCGGTGTTAAAGGTGCTGAGGTACCATCTGCAATGGCCTTGGCAGGAGCAGACACAGGGCGGGGAAGGGACGCGCCCTGGGGAAAGGCAGCGAACGTGGTGGTGGCGGCGATGCCCAGTGCCTCTGAACGCCCTGAGCTGGAGGCACAGTCCTGGATGTGAATGCCTGAGACCCACCCCCTCCCACCCAGACAGGTGTTCCCACAGATCCGTCCCAGCAGGCCTTCAGTTCAGAGAGTGAAGGTTGGATAAACGTTTTGCAAGTTGCTAGACTGATTTTTCATGCACTGAGGGTCTGCAAAGGGGGAACTACCTGTATGTAGTTTTCAGAGGCTTCTTACCTGCATGACACCTCCAGGAAAGAGCACCGGGGGCCGAGAACAGTGACACGTATGATTGCTGTCCTAGGGACTGTGGGCACCTACGGAGCAAACACCCACTCGCTCAGCTCGAGGAAGAAGTGTAGGGGCAGATTGATGGGAGGAGACAAGTGTGCCCCTGGAACCCAGAGCAGGACATACAGCTGTCCTTGCAGGGGCTCAGAGCCAGCGACAGAATGACCCTCCAGAGGCCCAGCAGCTCCCTGGCTGGCTGTCATCAGGATCTCCCATCGATCCTGCTTCCCTTTCCCAGCAGCCTCTCTAGACCAGCTTCCCCTGCTTGCCCATTGGCCACATCCCCCAAACATCAGCTTCAGTCCCCGAGGGTAAATGTCCTCTGGTGTCACTGCACAGGAGTTTCCAAGTGCCAATCCCAGCCTCCAGGAGTCAGAGTGCTGGGTCAGAGCTGGCCTGTCAGCTGTGGCCAGTGAGGTGGGGGTCGTGGGTACAGCATCAGCTGGAGGAGGAGTTCAAGGAGAGTGGGGCTGGGAAGTGGCAGTGTGTGACGAACCTGACTGTGTCATCCAGCATAGCCCAGGGCGTCAGACCGTGACTCCTGCGGGTAGACAGACCCCGTGCGGGTCTCGGCTTGGCGTCGCCTCGGCGTGTTTCTGAGCCTCCGTTTCCCCACCTGCGTGTTCAGAATGAAAGGATTTCTCTCGTGTGTCTCCCGTGACTGAGTTCTGCTTTGTTCAGTGAGTGTGTTAGCTGTCGTCTGTTGTCCTTCTGAGGTGGGACTGGCCCGAGGTGACATCGTTGAGGAGTGCTTGCCGGGGAGGGTCATGGGGCGCTCTGGCCCGAAGCCTGTACTCCCTCCGCTCCTGGTCTAACTCAACTTTCTAAAAATGAGGTTTTCTCCCCGACTCAGAGTAATTGGTAATAATTGGGGGTTTATAACCTTAAATAGCTGCCTCAGACTGCCGTCCTGAAACAAAGTCATCAAAAGACA
Organism: Lyroderma lyra; assembly: GCA_004026885.1. NCBI lineage: Eukaryota > Metazoa > Chordata > Mammalia > Chiroptera > Megadermatidae > Lyroderma > Lyroderma lyra. Next base: position 90,573 of record PVJL010001612.1, read on the forward strand.
GGCTTGAGCGGCTGTTAAGGAATCGCAGATGGGCAGTTGGAATGGGAAAGTCATGGAATTCCGAGGGTCCTGGAAGGGGCCCACCTTCCACCCCCACACTCCAGAGGGGGCGCTGGAGGAGGCAGGACCCAGCGGCAGCTGTTTCCCAGGACCAGGCCGGGAGGCCACCCCACGAGGGGCTGCAGAACCCCAAAGTCCGATGATTTCATGGTTCCTCCCTCCCCTCCCTCCTGTCTGGCGAGCAGCCTCGGTTTTTTCAGAGGGAGCTTGGCTCAGAGAGTGTGGGGAGGGCCTCGCCTTCTCGGAGGAGCAGCTAGGCCGGTGTGGCGTAATGGAACAAGGCAGGAGACCTGGGGCCCGGCCACCTGCGCTCTGCGGCCTCGGGCGCACCCCTTAACCTCTCTGTGTCCAGTTGTCCTCATCAGTAATATGGGGGTGACGATCCTAGAAAATGCACTGACTGCTCAGCGTCTGGATGTAGTGACCCATTTAATCCTCACATCGAGTGGATTGGATTATGCGGGTGAAGAAACCCCAGGCTCAGAGAGGCTAAGTCGTTTGCCCAAGGTCACACAGCTAGTGAGCATCCAAACTCAGATTTGGAGCTGGGCAGGGAGCACCGAGTCCAAAGTCCTGGCCCGTCTACTGTCCAGTGGTCCTCTGTCTAGTGGCCAAGGTTCCCACGGAGTGACAAGTGACAGTGCGAGTTGAGAAGACGCAAAGCCGTGAAGACTAAAGTCAGACTCTTAGTTGCCAGGAGCTGGGGGGAGGGGGAGAGACGGTTAATGTACCCTCTGGTATCTTTCCAGGGTGATGAAATGTTCTGGAATTAGATAGTGGTCATGACTGCACAACCTCGTGAATACACTAAAAACCACTGAAGTGGTTACTTTAAAAGGGCGAACTTGAAGGTACATGAAGTCTCTCTCAGTTTCTTTTTTTAAGAACGTCGTGATGCATGTGAGAGCAGTTTCTGGGCCGTCGAGCCCTGAGCAAATGTCGGCTGTTGATGGGTGTAGGTTGCTGCTAGCGGTTGGCACAGTTAGGCCGGAGATGATGCCAGTTTAACAGAGTGGCTACGATCCCGGGCTCTGCTCCACAGGCTGCCACTTTCTGGCCGTGAGATCTTGTTTTAGTCAGAACTGTTTTAGTTGCAGATGACAGAAACCCAGTCAAGATGGATTATTCAGAACGAACATTGGTTAGCTAACCGTCACTGAGAAGGCTAAGGGCATTGGCTTCAGGTCTGGCTGGACCTAGGGGCCTCCGTGCCAACGAGGACCTGCCTTTCTCCACTTCATGACTCTCTTCATGTCCAGGCAGGGTGGTGGCCGCAGGTCCAGGCCCTATCCAACATGTCAGCTCAGTGACTCCGTGGGAAAGAGAACACCCCAGCAGTTTAAGCAAAAGTCTCGCAGTTCATCTTGGGTTGCTGGCCGGGCCAGTCAGGGCCAACCAAGGGACTGGAGCAGACTCAGCCTCACGCCCAGGCATGTAGGCTGACAGAGGAGAAGATTCCCCAGGAGAAATCAGCACTGCTGCCAAAGAAGGGGAAACGGCCTGTTGGTGACAGAAAGCTGTGACTGTCCCCTGTGGTGGGGGCGGGACGTTCAGCAGAAGAAACAATGTACAGAGAGGCCATCTAGCATAGACGGAAGGAGTGTGACCCAGGCTCCTTTGCAGAAAAAGAGACTCACGGTCAGTAGCAGGAAGGCCCCCTTGATGACAGTTCACCCTCCAATGTGACCTCCTAACTCTGGTCTTAGAAAAGCTGGAGTCAGGCCTGCCTCCGCTGGTTGGCATCTGGTCACATGTCTCATTTGCATGAGGCACAGGCACTAGAGCCTGGGATTGGACTGGGAAGACTTGGTGTCAGGTCCTAGCCACCTGTGTCACCAACTACATGGCCTTCAGCAGGCCACCTCCTATTCTGCCGTGACCTGGGTCCACGCTGGATTGTCCATCAGAGTGTGACAAGGAGCTGGCACTGAGCAGGGCACTGGGGGTGACAAATGCCATAGAGCTGAGGGCAGTACCCAGAGGAGGCGTGGCTTGGTTCAGCGATACACCAGGTGCCCATTTTATGTGCCACCTTATTTAGTCCTCACTTATAAGCCTGAAGTCAGTATTGTGTCCATGTCACAGATTGGGACACTGATGCTCGGAGGGGCTGGATCCCGCACCCAGGGAGCAGCATGGCTGGGGTTCACGCCCAGGTGTGGCTGGGTCTGAAAGCTGGGCCCCTGCCCTCTGCTCCCGGCCGCCCCCTGCTCCCGGCTGCCCCCTGAGGGCCAGTACTGCCCTCTAGTCAGGCTCTTCAAAGGCAGATTTGCCTGCTGAAGGTCCGCCTAGAGCTGTCCTCTGAGTTTTCCCAGTGGCTCACTGTGGGCCCCTGGCTGAGTGTCATGACCGTCACTGGAGTTAGGGCTTCCCTCACAGAAGCACCGTAAGCATTTGCTGAGAGGGACCGCTGACCCAGCCAGGGAGCTCAGGCAGGACTTGCTTTCAGGAGGGTGACATCTGAGCAGGGTCCTGACGGTGAGAAAGGAGCTGAGCCGCAGGCAGGACTGTGCGAGGAGCCGGAGCGTGCCGTGGAGAGACCAAGTGTGCAGAGGGGCAGAGGCGTGCGGGAGCAGCACTGTCATCTGGGCGTCCTGCAGAATCCCGACGGGAGGGTATGGAGCCAGCTGGGTCACTCTGCCCTGCCAGGAGCTCTTGGGAGAAGCGCCAGCCGCCTGTGTCCTGTAGGCAGGAACGCTGTGTGCCGCGGAGACCCAGAGAGCGGTGCTTGCAGGAGGCGCTGCTTCGCGGACGGCATCAGGTCACAGCCGATGGCAGGCTGGAGGCAGTGTCTTCACGGCCACCTTCATTTCTCCCCAGGGAAGGGAGCTGTGATCTGGAGACGGGAGTGGCTGTCCCAAGTCACACAGCAAAAGTCACTTGTCTCGAGTTCCCATTGAGATAGGACTGACCGATCCCCCTTCTGAGAATTTGACAACCCAGGTGCCCTTATGAGCTTTGGGGACTGTGCCCAGAAGTCCCTGGGCTCCATCCCAGAAGCCAAAGGGAAGGCAGCCTGTTCTCCCGTCTTTTCTGGGTGCAGGTGTAGGGGTGCAGACCTGAAGAGTTCTCACACCCCAGGCGGACCCCAGCCAACACCTGCTAAGGCTGCTCCAGCCTTCTTTACCCACATGCTGCCTTTGCAGGACCCTCAGAACACACAGTGTTCCCCAGACAACGTCTTCTGAAATTGGGGTGTGCCTCCCACGTGTTACACACGCTTACTGGAGTATTTTTCCCTTCGGTCTAAAAGGCCGTTGCCACATCGATGGCGTGTGGCTGAGGAAATATGGTAGTAGTGGCCGTTCCCACACGGCCCTCCTTCGTCTGCAAAATAGACAACGTCGTGCTGGTCAGTTACTTCTGGACCCTGGCTGCCCAAACCAGTTAACCACGTTTTTTTCACTCATTTTTTCATTCACTGATTCTTTGCACAAATGTCTACCAAGTGCCTGCCACGTACCAGTGAAGAGTGGATGGGGCAGGCCAGCAGTTAGATGGACCAGTCAGGGGCTTGGGCTGAGAAAATGCTGACCTGGGCTGGGGAGGGGCAGTAAGGATGAGGGACGTGGACAGCTAGGAGGGAACCGGCTCCACGTGGCATGTCCATCGGGACGCAGGGCGCGCCCACATCTAAACAGACAGCCCACCATGTGCTGTAGCGCGGGCCCAGGTACGTGGCCACATCCTGCTCCGAGGAACCACGTGGCTTCCCGCCACCCAGCAGCTGCATGGGATGGTCACCCCAGCCCGTCCCCACAGCCCCTCCAGGTCCAGTCGGCTGCCGACACGAACCGCGGGCGGCCCTTCAGCGCGTCTCCGCCCCTCCCCCACAAGCCGGTGTTTGAAAACTGCTGATGGAGGATTCTCTCATTCCCATCGGAGGCTGGTGAGGTGGCAGCAGCTTGACGTGACTCCCCCTTACTCCCTGCCCCCCAAACTGACTCAGCCTTCCTCCTGGGTTTCCAGTTCTCCTCGCCCTGAGCACCGCTTCCTCTTTTAGTCCCTGGAGGGGAGGGGCGTGGATTTTCTCATCTCCAGGATGATAACGTGGACGATTGGACTTGGCCCAGCATGCCTCTGGGCTGGGCCTGCGGTCCCCAGGGAGCATCAGGGATGCTGCCTGTCTGCTTCAAAGCCTGTGGTTGCCAAGTATGACAGTTCCCTGTTGCCCTGGACACACTAAGACCAAAGGCAGAATAGCTCCCGGGCCTCCAACCTCCTGTCCTTGTGAACAGCGGCTACGGTTGAGAGAATGATAAAGGAAACGCAGCACAGGGGGATGTGGTGAAAGCAGGGGTGAGTCTTGTGGTCCATGCCTGTGCTGTTCAGTATGGTGACCACTGGCCACAGGAGGCCATTTCAATGTCCATTTAAGTGAATTAAAACTTCCTCCTTCGCAGGAGCCACATGCGAAGTGCTCCGTGGCCATCTGGGGCTAGCGGCTTCCGTCGGGGACAGCACAGATGTAGAGCATTTCCATCATGGCAGGAAGTTCTGTGAGACAGCCCAGCCCTGGCCCCCGAGGGCACTTGGCTAGGCGGAGGAGTTTTGCCAGCCTTAAAACACAGCCTCAAAAACAGATGATGATTCGGCCTTAAAAAGGACTAAAATTCCAGCACACGCTACCGCATGGGTGAACACTAAAAAGATACTAAGTGAAATGAGCCAGCCACAAAGGACAAACACTGCGTGGCCCCATGGTCATGTGACATAGGTTTGTAGAGACGGAGAGTGGAACAGTGGCTTGCCAAGGGCTGGACGAAGGGACGGGGCTGGACGGAGGGATGGGGAGCTAGCGCTTAGTGGACACAGAGCCTGTTTGGCGTGGCAGGTTCTGGAGACAGATGGTGTTTGCACAATTCTGCAAACGAGCTTAATGCCACTTAATTGTACATTGTAAATGGTTGACATAACTTTATGTTATGTATCCTGGACACAAGAAAAAATAAACCACGCCACCTCACAAACGACTACAAATTACCAAATAGTTTTCAGAATGCGATAACCATTGCGGGCAGAGTACAAGGAGCGGGGATTTCCTGTCCAGCAGCTGGGGTGTCCCTGAAGAGTTCGCACTTGGTGTGCATTGACACAGCCGCCTGCCCATTCTGCAGATGGTGAATCAGTCTCAAAGGGCAAGTGCCTGGCCTGGGAAGGAGTGGGATTGAACTCAGGGCTTTCTGGTCCCCAGAGGTAAAATACCTGTGGTCAGACTTCGCAGCAGCATTAAACCTAGGTCTGCTGCCTCAAATTATTTCCTAGCCTGTTATATATTTGGTTATTGCCTGATCCATTTATGATGAAGCATCTTAAAGGTTTGTACCAATTACTTGGTCATTAACGTACTTCATTTATTTGTTTCCTCTATTTATAATGCACACAGCACCTTTTTTTTTTTTTAATGTGGGTAGTTCCCTGGCTGGGAATCGAACCCAGGCTGCAGCGTTGACAGCGCCGAAGCCCAGCCACTACACCACCAGGGAATTCCCCTGCTGCCTCAGATTAATAGCACTTGGGGAGATATGTCCACTCTTTGGACCACACTTACAATCTGGGTAAAACCAAGTCAGGACAAGCATGAGAGTGACTTCCTGAGGTAGAGTGGCGCAGCCCACAGGGAGGGCTGGAGCGCCGTGCTGCATGGGGCTCCTCTGCTGCTGTGTGCACTCAGGGGGCCCAGCTGGGCCCCAGGAGAATGGGCACAGGCCTGGTGGGGTGGACAGATCCATGGCATGGGGACAGTGTGTTTATTTCATAGGGTTATTATGAAAATCAGATAAAATCATGTGCATGAGAAGGCTTGTTAACTGTCAGCTGCCAAACAAATGTTAGTTACCTATTCATCAGGGGTTTTGGCAAACATCTCCTGGAGCTGCCCCACCCCACCCCCTCATGAAAATTTTACTCAGTTGCGTTCATTCCTTTAATCAGTTTTTAGTGAGTACCTACTATGTGCTGGGGTGGAAAAGCTGGATTCACAAAGGAAAGCCTGCCTTTTCCATTGAGGCCCACTGTGGCCTCCCCCATTGTTGAATGGGACTTAGCGGTTCCCTGTCGCTGTGCAACACAGAGTCGGAGTGGATGGGAAACCCCAGGTAAAGCCTAGGGCAGCCCTTCAGGGTACCGGATGAGCTGAGAATGACCCCTACCCAGGGCGGCACGTAAAACGGCACAGAAGAGGCAGGAGTGCCAGCCCATATGACGACCCCATTTCGTGAATGCTGAGGAGCAGCCCCATTTAACTGTCTCGGTAGCACCTCCAAGGTGGGCGAAGTGATCGCAGAGAAGCACAGGGGCTTTGCTCTCGGGCCCCGCCACGTGCTGGCTGTGGGCCCATGGCACGTTTCTCCACGTCTCTGGGCTTCGGTTTCCTGGACAGTCATGTCCGCCCTGAGGGAGTGTTCTAAAGATTGCGTGGAGCATTTTTCTAAAGAATCTAGTCCGTGCTTGGCCTGTATACATGTTTCTCTTTGCATCTGCTTCAGTTCATCTCCTCCCTCCCAAATCAGATAGTTCACATTCATGCCCTACAGGGTCAGAGAGGCATTGATGACCCTGTTCAGGGTTTTTGTTTGGGGTGCTATATCCCCATAGCAACCTACACCTACCTCTCACGGTGCTTCTTGCACTGGCCTGTAATGACCAGCCGACTTTTCAGTCTCCCAACCACTAGACCGGTGTCTTCTGTCACTTAACACCATGCTCCCGCGTGGAGCCAGGCCTAGGGCTATCTGGGGAGCCAGCCTGGGGAGTCTAATGATCTCCTAGGTCTGACCAGACATATGGGGTCTCGAAGGTTTGTTCCTTAATGCAGCCTGGCCATTTTTGGGAAACAGGATGAAATGTCACCTGGGGAATTCTGGTGGCCCCGGAGGTGTCAGTCACATTGCAGGTCCTGTGGCTGAAGACCCACCAGGAAGACTGAGAATGTCCCCACACACGTCTCAGCCTTCACAAATCCGGCAGCTGTGAACGTAAAGAGTTGTTTCCATGGAGATTCTCGGTCCCACTGACATTGCCTTCCCATTAGTTGGGGTTTGGGGAAAGCTGAGCAAAGTGAGCTTTTGTATACCAAATCACGTATTTCACATAATTCCTTTAAATGTCAGAGATGCGTTTATCACATTTTTTTGGTATTCTCTCTCCTTTTCAGATGCAGATGTTGGACAAATTTCCCATGGAGGGAGGACAGAAGGACCCCAAACAGCGGATCATTCCCTTTCTGCCAGGTGGGTGAGACATGTGCTCTGAGAGAGCCTGTGGGGGGTCCAGTGTGGCTCCTGAACAGCTGGTCCTCCTGGAACGGCTTGGGGGCACTGACCCAGTCGCCAGAGTCTCAGTCACTTGTCGAAATATGCTAAGAGTGTGTGCCTTAGGGTTAGATGCTAGGCCATTTACTAGCTTAGGCAAGACACTTCACCTCTGGGAGGCTCAGTTTCTCCTACCTCTAAAATAGAAATCATTGGAGCTCATAAAGTTTTGTAAGGAGTGGCATCTGTTGTTAGGGCTGCTGTGTTAGTTTTCTGTTGCCTAATAAGAAATTGCCATCAGTTTAGCTGCTTAAAACAGCACTCATTTCTTAGCTTACAACCAGAAGTCCAGGCGGACTCGGCCGGGTGCTCTGCTCAAGGTCTCACAAGGACGTCAAGGTCGTGGCCAGGGTAGGGTCTTACCTGGAGGATCTGAGGAAGAATTTACTTCCAGCTGCACTCAGGTTGTTGGCAGAATTCACTTCCTTTGTGGCTCTAGAACCAAGATGCCCATTGCCTTGCTGGCTGCCAGGTGGGGCTTCCAGCAGCTGCCCATGTCCCTTCCCATGGGCCTTGTCCTTCTCCAGGCTGGCAGTAAGGCACCGAGCCTGTCTTCTGCTTTGATTATCTTCTGCCACCAGTCAAGGAAGCTTTCTGCTTTGAAGGGTTCATGTGATTACGTTGTCTCCATCTGGCTAATGCTGGGTGATGTCCCCCTCTCCAAGTGAACCATGGGATATGATGTAACAGGATCCGAGTAGTAAGATGACATCGTAGTCACAGGCTCTGGGGATCGTGGTGGGACACCTCTGGGGGTCATTTTAGACATTCTGCCTGCCTACCTCCCAGAGCTATGCAGTACCTTCTGAGAGCCAGGCACTGCTCCAGACCTGTGGAGAAGTTCATGCAATAAAGGCCAGCCCGTGTTTTCAAGGCATTCAGTGTCCCCCTCCCCCACAAAAATTTCTTACCGAAAGAATAACATCCAGGTTTTAGCTCCAAAAGTGGGCTACCCAGCTCAGTGTTACTGCCTAAACATAGCTGCCATCGATTAGCTATCTACTGTGGGCCAGTCACAGGGCTAAGTGCTGTACATCCGTTAACTCATTTAGTCCCCAGAACAACCCTGGTGGGTAGACATTGCTGCATTCGTTTCCCAGAGGCAGAAATTGAGGCCCAGAGAGATTGTAATCGCCTGCCCACATGGTGGAGCTGGGGTTCAGACAGGACTCAGGCCTGAAGGCGGGCGGCCAGCGTTCAAAGCCCAGTGCCCCCACCCGCCCACTCTGGCACCTTGGGTGAATTGCTTCTGCACACTGCATTTACTTCTTCATTTGAAAAATTGGAGGTGCTGATGGTACGTAAATGGTAGTGTTGTTACGAGTGTTAAGTAAGTGCCCGGCACAGCGCTAGCAACAACCAAGTACTTTGCTGTCATTTTTATATACAGATACTCAGCAAATTGACAGTCACTCCAAAGCTTAGAGCTAGAAGGGCCCTTCTGAGCTCTTTCATTTTGCAGAGGAGGGAGCAGGCCCAGCAATGCAGGGGACTCCCCAGCTCAGACAGGAGCCCAGTCTGCCCTCCCCCACTCTGGGGCTCTGTCATTGGCACCTGAGTGAGTTCTTCCAGATGTCACCACTGTGGAGTGGGTTTAGGGACAGAGTAGATGTATTTGCCAGGTCCCTGTCCACTGGGAGGATCATTTGCCTAAAAGAGCTCATGTTTTTAAGTTCTTCCACGGGGAAAGTGTGCGGTCACACTGGAATTTTTTTTTTTTTCCTACGAAGAAAACTTGGAGCTCCAGCTGCCACCAGCCAAATGTCACTGCTCCAGAGCATGTGCCCTGGAGTCAGACAGACCCAGCACTGTGGCCTCAAGCGACAGCATCCATCCTGCCCCACTCTGAGCCTCAGTTTCCACATCTGTAAAATGGGGCATGATCTCTTCATCACAGTCTCCCCCTGACACATGGTAGATTCTCAGTAAAGGCAGGAGCAGGGTCCCGTGACATTCCTTTGGAATTTTTTCGGTATTTCGTATCTTGGCGTTGCACTTAAACAGTCCGTCTGGATATTCAAGTTGAACTGGGCTGTAAATGCAGGTTTTTCTTAAGGAAAGGAGGGAAGTGAATTATAACTTTGCACTGGCTAGAAGACAAAACCAGCTGTGGAAAAACTTCCCAGAGGGGGAAGAATTGGAGCCGACCCTCTCCCGAGCCCCTGAAATCTTTTGTGGTTGTGTAATCCGTTTCCACCCACAAAGTCATGAAAATGCTGTTCTCAGGGACTCGGGTTTTCCTGCTCAAGGCACCCCCTTTTAGCTCGGAGAGGTCCCACTGGCCTCCAGGACGCCTGGAGGATCCCTTGTCAGCCCACCTCTTAGCTTTTCCTCGAGGCCAAGGCCAAGGCCAAGGGCAGGGACCCATGGGAGAAATGTCTCCTCCCCTAGGAGTCACTTTTCTGCCAAGACTGCCACGTCAGCAGAACAAAAGCAAGTCTTACATTAGCACGAAGGCGGGGGAGGGGAGAGCCGCCCTGTGCAATTTTCCACCCCAAAAAGAGCTAGGGAGCCAACTTGGCAGAGGATGCAGCTTGAAAATTAAGAATTACAGTGTGGCCTTCCTCTGCGGTGGAAAACAAAAGCCTGCCCATTCCCACCGAAGTCTGTTCTCTCCACGGAGCACCCTTTCCACACCAGGCAGGCCGACCGGCCGGCCGGGGAGGGTGCAGGCCGCTCGCCCTCCTTGCCCACGACCCACCCACACAGTGACACTCCGCATCAGGTGCCCCTCAGGCCTTCACCTGGGAGCCATCAGCCAAGGACGAGCGGCCTCCTGGCTCTGCCCCGTGGCCCTTAGATAAATGATGAATTAGCCAGGACACCCCACACCCCACCCTTCCTCTGATGTGCAGAAGGGAGAACCACCCATGTGGCACCAGACGCCGCTGGTGGGGACTCCTCCCATTTTTGGAAGTGGATTGGAGGGCAGGAAGCGTTTGCTGGGCCAGAGTTCCCTTCACCGGCCCGCGTCCTTTCCTAAAAGCTCCGGACGCTCCTAGAGGTTCTCAAGTCCACGTCATCGGTGATTGGATTGGCACGGTGCCCAGAGTGGCGTGGGGATGGGATTTGAGCCAGGGCCGCCCAGCATCCTGCAGGGCGAGGGCCACTCCCACACCGGGCAGGACTGCCCCACCCAGAAGGTCCGCAGGGTCCCTCAGGCACGCAGGGCTCAGAGAGAGACCACGTCCGCCCAGTGGGTGAGGGGGCGCGGTCGTCCCTGCTGGGACGCCAAGTCGAAAACCCCCTCTCACTTGGCTGCGTTATTTGCTTTTTTTGTTGTCGTCATTCTAAACGGCATGAAAATTTTCTGATTCTAGAACCTATAAATGTTAATGGTAAGAACATTGGGGAAAGTACGCAGAAGAAAACAAAAAGTCTCTTCCACCCCTCAGGGACGAGCACTCTGAAGCCTGCAATGCATTTTCTTCTAGATTTTTCTTTTCTAACAAGTGTGGTGTATCAGAAATTTGACCAAGTCTCATGCAGAGTTTAAAACTGTCACCATTATAAAGAAAGATTCCTAGTTATTAAGGAATGTGAGGAATATGCATTTCATCTCACTGGGGGGGGGGGTTAATTAATTGGGGAAAATGAACAACAACAAAAAAGAGCTCACAATTAGGAAGACCATATCTAATTTCCTAATAGTGCTCTTTCACCCCAAAGCAGTTTGTCCCATTATTTAACATGTTGCGTCAGCCATGTGGTCTTCTCGGTGAGCTCCCCAGCTTATATTGCTTTCGGAGTCGTAGGCTGCTTCTCGTCGTCATTTTCGGTTCTGTGCTCTTAGGAGAACTTGCCTTCCCACCATGCCGTCCCTGCTCACCCAAGCTTGGCCGGTGGAGACAGAGCCATCTTAGAACCAAACTGACTCAGGCCCGGTCAGTCCCTGTTTGTGCAGAGCCCCATGCCTGGTAGGAAAGAAGACCAGTAAGTCGATAATGTGACACGTGCAGTCAGAGAGAGACTCTTAACCCATTTGAAGTGGGTGTGAGTTTCCCAAGAGGGGTGGTGATGCGGTTGGATGGGGAGAGTATCCCAGGCCGAGGGAAAGGCACCAGGTCCTGAGAGAACAGGGAGTACTTGGGGAACCCAAGACTAGAGCAGAAGGTGTACGAGGGAAAGAGCAGGAAAGGAGACTGAGAGTTAGGTTAGGACGTGTGTGAGTGTCCACGTTACCGCCCAGCCAGTCTGTGCATCCTAGAGCTCATCAGCCCCAGGTCATCAGGTCTGACCGTCTTCTTTGTCGGGTGGGAGTCCCTTCCTTCCATGGACTGGTTCTAGCCTCCCTTAACTCATTGGAACTTACCCACGGGGTCCCACTTCCTCCAGCCCTTGCACTGGAGCTGTGAATGTGTTTTGGAGGACCATGCGTGGGGTCATCCAGGCCCTGTGGACATTGAGCAGAGGACATTGATGGCAACCAGGAATTTGGGTACCGCTCGGGCCTACCAGAGACATCACAGCCTCCAGTTTGCTGAGAACTGTCACTGCTCCCTGACAATGCTGTGTGCACTCTTGTTTTCTGCAGGTAAAATCCTCTTCCGACGAAGCCACATCCGGGACGTGGCCGTCAAGCGCCTGATACCAATTGACGAATACTGTAAGGTAAGTGGAAAATGCCGGCACTTCCCACGTCTCATGTCTGCCCTGTGGGGCTGAGTCTGTTTGGTTTGTGCTTTTGCTTTTCTGGCTACAAGGTGCTCATTGTGAAAAATCTGTACAGTTGAAAGAAATATGAAGAAATTAGAAAAAACAATCACCAATGATACTGGAACTCAGATGCAGCAGTTACGAAGGTTTTACATCTTTCCTTTCCCTCTGCCTGCGTTTCTCCATGGTGTTGAGACCATCCTGTCTGTGGTGGTGGTGGTGTTGCTCTTTCTCATTTCTTTAGTATTGTTATATAAGAATTTCCCCGTGTTATTACAGAGTCTTCCTGAGGCTGCTTTTAATGGCTGCATGGCATTCCACTGCGTGTGCATGATCCAAAGTTACTCACCCAACAACTCCCATTGTTGGACAGGGCAGCTGGCTTCCAACCTCGTGAATGTTTTGAACAACAAGGGGGCTGCCTTTGGGTTGTACTTTGCTTGAATTGAGGCTGTGGACAGAAAAGAAGCATATTTTTTAGTTTGCTTAGCTTTCCTTATCTTTAGTGTTTATTTTTCTGATTTAAAAGCACTAGCAGTTCTGATGGGAGAAGGGTAGGCATAGTAAGAAATGCCTTAAAAATGGAGCAGCGAATGTTCTCTCCCTCTAAGGTCAGGAACAAAGCAAGTACATTTGCTCTTGTCACTTCTGTTCCACATTTGAAGTTCTAGCCAGGGTAAGCAGGCAAGAAAAAGAAATAGAAGTCATACAGGCTGGAAAGGAAGAAGTAAAACTGCCTTGATTCCCAAATGACATGATTCTGTTGTAGAAAATGCTAAAGGGACACAATTAATAGTTTAATGTTTATTTGGGGACGAGTGGGGAGTGGAGGGGAGAAAGGGGAGGGAGTGGGAGAGGAGTGGGGGAGCTAAATATAAGGTGATGGAAAGAGAAGTCACATTAGGTGGTGAACTTATTATACAACAAGTGGACAATGCACTGTAGAATTGTATGCCTGAAACCTATGTAATCCTTGCTAACAGATGTCACCCCAATAAGTCTAACAATAAAAATAAATTTAAAAATTTAAAAAAAAAATCCTAAGGGATTCACCAGAAACCTACCAGAACTAATAAACAAGTTTAGTGAGATCACGGGGATACAAGCTCAGTCTACAAAAATCAGTTTTATTTCTCCCTACACTAGTAACCAACAACCCAGAAATGAAATTAAGAAAATGATTCGACTCACAATAGCATCAGAAAGAATACTTAGGAATACATTAGTAGAAGAAGTGCAGGATTTGTACACTGAAACTGCAGAACATCGCTGCGAGAAATGAAAGAAGCTCCAAGCTAATGGAGAGACATTCGTACTCACGGAATCAGAGACTCAATGGTGGTGTTAAACCGGCAGCTCTGCCCCAATTGATCTAGAGTCAATGCAGTCTCTGTCAGAATCCTAGCAGGCTTTTTTTTTGTAGAAGTAACAAGTTGATCTTCAAGTACTTATGGAAATGCAAGGGAACCCGAAATAGCCAAAACAATTCTGAAAAAGAAGAGAATTGGAGGGCTTGTACTACCCGTTTTCAAAACTTTCTACCAAGCCACAGTAATCAAGACAGTGGGGTATGGGCATAAGGATAGTCATATAGGTCAGTGGAACAGAATTGAGACTCTAGAATTAAATTCCTACAAATTTATAGGTGACTGATTTTCAACAATGGTACCAACAAATTCAGTAGGAAGCGATAATCTTTTTAACAAACAATGTGGTTTCATAGAACATCCATGTGCCAAAAAAAAATTTACATCATGCACCAAAAAATCAACTCAAAGCAGATCATAAACCTAAATAAACATAAGAGCTAAAACTAGCAACCTTCTAGAAGAAAACATAGGAGAAAGTCTTCATTCTTGGATGTGACACCAAAAGAGAAAAATCGGCAGACTTGACATTATTAAACTCCCAAACTTCTGTACTTTGATAGAAGAAAATAAAAAGATGTGCCACAGATTAGGAGAAACTACATACTTGTAAATCACATATCTGATACAAGACTTGTATTGAGATGGACTGTATGAAGGACTCAGAAAGACAACCCAGCTTAAGACAGACAAAAGATATGAGTAGAAATTTCACCCAGGAAGCTATATGGTGGTTAATAAACACATGCAAAGGGGGTTTGTTATCATTCATCATTAGGGCAATGCAAAATAAAACCTTAATGAGATACCTTTACACCAGAATGGCTGTGATCACCAAGACAGACAAGCCTGAGAGTTGGTGAGGATGGAGAAACTGGAGTCTTCATTCTGGTGGGGACATGTGAAGGAGAAGCTACTTTGGAAAATAGTTTGGCAGTTTTTTGCGAAGTGAAGTGTATCATGTGATCATTCCGAGGTGAATACTCAAGAGACTTAAAAACTGATGTCCACACCAAGATTTGGATGCAGATGTTCACAGCAGTATTAATTCATACTTGCCCCAAATTGGAAGCAGTCCAAATGTCCATCATCAGCTGAATCCATCAGATGTGCGATAGCCATACAATAGAGTAGTATTCAACCATAAAATGCAATGAAGTACCGATGCATGTTGCAACGTGGAAGAAACTCAAAGAAAAGCACGGTGCTGAATGAAAGAAGCCAGATGTAAAAGACTACGTATTGTGTGATCCCATGTATATGCAATGTGCAGAAAGGGCCCCTCTTGGGGGCATAAAATTACTGCTGACAGGGCATCTTCTCTTTGCCAGACGTGACCTCGTTTCACTGCTCCAGTAATCTTGAGAAGTAGGTTTTATTGTTCTCATTGCCTAGATAGAAAATGGAGACCCAACCGAGTTACTCACAGTGACGGCATCAGCGGGTTCGAGAGTTGAACCCGGGCCTTTTCGGCCTCAGCACTCACGTGTCCCTCGAGACATCTCTAAGGAAGTAAGAATGCAAGAGGCTGAACTATCCAGGCATGCATTCTGTAGAGGCAGGTACACTTAGGCACAGACACTACTCCTGTCTCCCAGCTCTCAGAGAGATGTTCTGATCTTTTCCTGTTTGTCCCTTTCCAAACCTCTAAAACCTAAAATTTCTTTGTCCAAGTCCCATTGGCAAGAACTCTGGACCTTTGGGGTCACCTTGACCAGCTGGTTCCAGCTGGTACCTTTCCCGGAAACGGCTGTCTCTCCGCCAGGGAGGGCCGTCTTGCTCCTTTCCCAGCCCACTCGGCTTCTCTGTAGAGTCCGTTTCCTCATGCCCAGGGCTTTGTGAGCCCCTGGACATTTGATTTGGGAGAGGAAATGGAAAATCCTGAAGCCGTAAGACAGAACAGCAGCTGCCTGCATCTGGCTGGTGCTTAGAACCATCCAGAGATCGTGAATTCGCCTGGATTCATCACAGGGAAGAAACTGCTTGTGTTCTATGAGCCACATGGAGGTTACTGCCCCGGTTACTGATGCAGCGTGAGAAGCAGAGAGGAGGGTTTGGCCATACTTCCTGGGCTTGTTTTCAAGGGAACTAACTGCCCTCCTGGAAGGAGATGAAACTACCCCTTTGTCACAAGGTCTGTGAAGTCTTTTACAGTCTATGTGGACTTTTACATAGCGTTTTGTTAATGTCATTGTTATAAGCTGACCTAAGCCAGTCCGCTCTATCACTATTAGTTTTATTTTCATAGAAATTGATGGCCTCCAATAAGTAAAGATAGACAGACGAGGACAGCAGATACCCTGAAACCTTGCGACCAGGTATACGTTACAATGGAAGAAACTTTCTGCCCTACCAGGTCTATTATAAAGTTACAGTCCTCAACATAGTTGGCACAAGGATACACAAACCTTTGGAACAAAGTAAAGGAATCCATGTGTATTTGGAGACTTGGATACTGACAAAGGTAGCCTTGCAGATCATTGAGAAAAGGTTGGATTCCATAGTAAATAGATATCCATGTTTGAAAAAAGGAAAAAGAACTACCTTTACCTCATGCTACACATGTATTTATTTCTAAGGAAATTAAAGACCTAAACGTAACAGCCAACGCTATAAAAAGGTTTAGATAGAAGATAAAAATGGGATGATGTCTTTATAAACTCTAGGTATAGAGGGATTTCTGAAGACACAAAGAAACACCAACCACAAAAAGATTTGCTTTATTTGACTACATTAAATGTGAGGACTCCAGTTCATCAGAAAACAGTGGAAACAAGACTTGGCCAAATCCTGCCACACCTGCCAGCATTTATCATCGAGCAGCTCCCCACACGGCCTCTCAAGCTATTGTGTAAGCTGTCTGAGAACCCTTTGCGGGGAAGTTCCCTGAGACAGATGTCATGATGTCCTGGTGGCAGGGTCAGCTAATCCTGAACATGGTCTGACCATAAAATCCTGGAGAAAAGACAGAGGACTCCTGTTCCCAGACCGAGGGCGCCATTCTGAAGAATGCACAGCACTGGGCTCGCCAGCTTCTGTTCACATCTGAGAATATTTCTAGAACACCCCTCATTTCAGCAGGAAGGATAATCTGACAGCTGTTAGGCTGGTGAATAAAGGCTGTGGTGTTGATCATTGGTGAAAGTAGCTGGAAGCCCTGGAGTAGCCTTTTCTCAAGCAAGGACTTGTGATTAGAATCTTCTACTTGTCAAAGTTTTAGTTCCCAAGTGAGGGGACTTCAGATGTTAACTAGCCATCATCCTAGGGTGTGGCCTAAATCTAACACACACACACACACACACACACACACACACACACCACACCTCTGAGTGTGTGCCTGTGCCATAGTATTTTTAAAGTAAACTATGCAATGGAATCGTGTTCACCAGACCCCAATCACTTGAGACCTCCCTTCAAGATTTTTACCATATATTACCACCTATATTATTATTTTTCTTTAAATGAACTCACTTTTTAACTTCTTAAATATGTATTTTAGAGAAAATTTTATGTTATACCTGTAATGTAAAACCAGTGTCAGGTGCCATAAAAGCAGCAACAACGTTTATAAATGCAGCTGCCCCCACCCCATTGCCTGCCTGCCTCCTGCTCTGCGAAGCCTGGACGCAGGTTAGAGAAGTTTCCTTCTAGGAATTTTAGTCTTAGGTCTTAATGTTTCAGTTTTTAGTCCATTTTGAGTTGATGTTTGTGTACAGTGGACACTCAGTTCTCCCGACACCATGTGTTGAAGAGACTGACTGTCCTTTCTCCATTGTGTTTTCTTGGCGCCTACATCGAAGGTCAGTGGACCATATGGGTGGATTTATTTCCGGGCTCTTGGCCATGTTTTCATGGACATCAAGAATTCAGGCAACAAAAACAAAAAATAAGCGAGTGGGACTGCATCAAACTAAGAAGCTTCTGCACATCAAAGTAGGCAGTCAACGGAGTGGAAAGGCAGCCTGTGGAACGGGAGAGAACATTTGCAAACTACGTATATCTGACAATGAGTTAATCGCTAAAATAAGTAAGGAGCTCCTCTTATATCTCATTAGCAAAAACAAACAAATAAACTAATAATCTGGTTTGAAAATGAGCTAGATTTGAGCAGAAAAATTCTCCAAAGAAGATGCACAAATGACCGATAGGTACATATAGCTGAACATAGAAATGTTCAGTGTCATTGATCATCAGGAAAGTGTAAATCAGAAGCCCACTGAGCTATAAGCTCACACTTATTACAATGGCTGTTATGATTGGTGAGGATATGGAAGACTTGGAATCCTTGCACATTGTAGGTAGGAATGCAAAATGGTACAGCCACTGTGGAGAGCAGCATAGAGGTTCCTCAAAAAAGTAAAGTATCATGTGGTCCAGCAATCTCACTTTGGGTATTTATCCAAAAGAATTGAAATCAGAATCTCGAAGAGAAACTAGCACTCCCAGGTTTATTACAGCACTCTTCACTCCAGCCAAGATGTGGAAACAATCTAAATGAGATAGGGATAGATTACACACACACGCACACGCACACGCACGCACACAGAGTAAAATACTATTCAGCCTTTTTAAAGAAGGAAATTCTGCCATGTGTGACAATGTGGATGAATCTTGAGGACATTATGCTGAGTGAAATAAGCCAGTCACAGAAAAACAAATACTGTATGATTCCACTTGTATCTAAAATAGTCTAATTCATAGACCCAGAGTGGAATGGTGGGTGCCAGGGGCTGGGGGGGTGGGGCATGGAGGTTACTAACCAGTGGACGTAACGTTTTGGTCAGGCAGGATGAGCGAGTTCTAGAAGTCTACTGTACAACAGCTCACTGCACTGTACTGAGCCCTTCAGCACTTGTTAAGAGGGTAGATCTCGTGTTAAGTGTTCTTCCCAAGAGACTAAAATTTTAAAAATACAGAGAGAAGTGGTAACTCTCTGGGACATTCTTGTTGAGGGTAAAGAGGATGGAAAGAGCACTGAGAAACAAGCTTTCTCTCTAGCCCCGGCATTGTTATTTAACACGATTGACTTGCTGACTCGAGTCACCTCGCTCTTGTACTTGTTGCAGTACAGAAAGCCAAAGGGTCAACTTAACGTTTATCAGGCAGCTGGCACGTGACGGAAACCTTCGGGCCACTGCCTCACTTACTCTGCAGCATAACCCTCCGAGGTGGGTGTTAGCCCTGTCCATTTTACAGATGAGCAAGCTGAGGCTCACAGAGGCGGTGGGACCTGACCAGAGCCAGAATCAGGAGCTGGATCTGTCTCACCTTTTAGCATTACCCTCAGCAAGCTGAACTCGCTCTCCTCCCCTCTCCCCTTGGCCCTGCTTCGACCAGGTGCATCTGCCCACAGGACCAGGGTTCCATCCAGGATAGAACCAAGTTTTCCTGAAACGTGGTTCTTTGTCATTACTGACTGAACACAAGACAATTCTGGAATAGTTCTGAAGCAGTTATTTCTCTGCCCCAGGTCATGTTTTTTACTGTGAGCCTGTCCTTCCAAAATGAGAGAGGCAAACATCAAAGCACTCAGTGCCGCCTTTTATTAGTAACTTGGCTTTATTTTATGGGTTTAGGGGTTTGGCTTGGCTTTTCCCTGCCAGGAATTGCTCAAAACCAAAAGAGGACTTGGCACTGGCGGGAGGTTTCCATGGGCCCCATTGTCCCTCCCTGCACTGGTCCGCTCAGAGTCTCTGCCCATTTCAGCAAGGAGCACCTGGGGGCCCCCTCTAGGCAGAGACCATGGCAACCACAGAGCCCACCTAGCTCTCCACATCCAGGCCTCTTCTTCACGTCACTCATCTAGTGACTGCTTTGCACTGGGTATCAGGGTCTCTGTGGCACTGGGGTACAGGAGCTGGAGTCGGCCAATCCTGGGCTCTCAAGTCCAGGTTCCTTTCCCAGAGCCTCCATTTCCCCAACTCCAAAATGGGCCAGCCGCCCCCCACCCCAGGAGTACATGAAGCAATGCAGACAACCACATTTCGGGGGCCCTTGAGTGCTGAGCCAGCATAAGAGCTGTTATTGCAGTCTGGGGGGAGCCGCACGATTTCTGCACACGAAGCAGCCGGGACACCCCGCAGTCCAGCATATAATCAGCTCCTTTATTATGTGGTTCCAACTGCAAGAGCTGCAGGATTTCAATGGACAGAGAGACCACAAGGGCCCCGGGGACAGCAGCTCATCCTGGGCAGGAGGAATACACGCTGCTCCGGAGCAGAAAGAGGAGGGCTCAGAAGTGGGAGGTGCGGAGAGCCTCCCCTCTGCCCCCGGCCTGGAAGAGCTCCGTCCCTGGGGATTTGCTGCAGAACAGGAATTCCTTCAAGGTTAATTAAAATTAAAAAAAAAAATCAATGAGCCACAAATACCCAGTTAGCATCCTTCACCCCAGAAGGATAGAAAGTGGACAGTGGTCATGGAAGGCGCCCCACTAAAACATATCCACCCGTGTCACCGGTCTGGGGTGGGTCCCATCTGGGGGTGGCGTAGAGTCAGAGCCTGACTCAAAGGTCATGGAAGGTCAGTCCAAGTGACCATCAATGAGTGAATGAATAAATAAAATGTGTTCTAGCCATGCCATGGGGTGTTATTTAGCACTGAAGAGACTGCAAATTCTGACTCATGCTACCCCATGGGTGGACCTGGAAGACATTATGCTGAGTGAAATAAGCTGGGCACAAAAAGAAAAATACTGCACTGGTTGCCACAGGCGGGGATTAAAGAGAGAATATGTCAATATTTAATGGGGCAGAGTTTCAGTTTTGCAAGATGAGGAAAGAGTTCTGGAGATAGATGGTGGTGATGGTTGCACAGCCGTGTGAACCGTGCACCTGAACATGGTTAAGGTCGCGAATTTTAAGTTATGTGTGTTTTGCCACAATTAAAATTTTTTAAAAACTGGAAAAATAAATGAATGTAGGGTCAAAATACCCCTGAAACCCTCCAGAAAATGTCACGTCGGAGACCCCTATCCATCTGTCCATCATAGCCCAGGGGCAGGGTTGGAACATCTCTTTGCGGGAAGGTGGGCGGGGGTGCCTTTAGAGGCTCGTTATGTAGGAAATAAAGGCATGTCCTCCCCCCCAACTCACACTCGGTGTGGCAGGAAGGCACGTGACAGGCACCTTCCTCAGAGAGCAGGGTCCCGCCTCCCCCCCCACCCCCCCACCCCGGGCGTCTGCTGGTGGGGAAAACGCTGGCAGTCACCTGTTTAACGTTGTGCATGCCCACAAGCACTGTCCCAGCACAGGAAGGCTAACCTATGGACTCAGGTGTGCGCCCCCCGCACCTGGGCCACAGGTGGCTGGAGTAAACATTTGTCAGACTGAGCCACGTGTTCGTTTCTGCTCTTTTCGTGATCCGATTGATGTCCCTGTGCTCCTCTCCCCTTTGGCACAGAAACCAGTGCCGGGCTGAGCATAAAGCAGTGTCCACTGAGTCACTGGATGAAGGCCTGCAGGTCAACCAGCAGGCTCAGAAAGTGCCTACTTCTACTCTGTCCCCTGCTCACGTCCTTGTCCTCTTTATGGCCAGGACAGTTGAGGCTCCTTGAACTGAAGAGCCTGTGGCCTTGGGCGGTGGGAGGCCCCGAGGTCTCAGCCTCATTAGCGTGAGAACTAACCTCTGTTCACATCATACAACACTCTAACCCGCGGATCCGGGAGTCAGCACGCTGCAGGCACGTCGGAAGCAACGCGAATGTTCGTCCGCTGGCAGCTGGTTGAATAATGAAAACACGTCTCTACGAGAGACACCCCGTATCCTGTGTCGATGGTGTGGTAGAACAGAGATGGCATGAAGTCCACAATTGATCATTTCGTCTAAATATGCACAGATTATTTGTCCAGCTATGCCTGTAACGTCATTGTGTACCCACATGTGTAGACTGTACGCGCACGTGCAGTCCGCGGGAACTTGCTGGAAATGCACAGTCGCAGGCCCCACCCCAGGTTTAAATGAGAAAATCTGGTGGGGGTGGCGCCCAGCAGTCTGCGTCTTAACAAGCCTCCCCCTGCCCCGTGATTCTGCTGCCTGCCCAAGTTGGGTAACCGCTGGCTGACGGCCCTCCTGACACTCCTTTCCTTCCTGTGACTCCCCCGTGTCTCCTCTCCAGGCCCTGATCCAGCTGCCCCCCTATATCTCTCAGTGTGATGAGGTGCTGCAGTTTTTTGAGACAAGACCTGAGGACCTGAATCCCCCCAAAGAGTAAGTTGGTCTGGGGACTTCCCTTGCACGTGCCCTCCCTCCTGCTGGGCCAGCTGGGCCCGGGAGGCACTGGAGGGAAGTGAAGAAAGAATGAACTTGGACCTCATGTCATAGAACTTTCACAGTCACGGTAGGGGGGTGACGTAGCCAGTTCTGCAGGCGCAGGAAGCTAAGCGCACCCCTGGGGCCCTCTAACGCCCGCCCTCGCCCACGGCGTGTAGTGTTGGAAGAAGAGACAGCCCTCGAGGCGGGCACCGTGCAGTAGGTCCTCTCATGCCCCCTGCACAGCGATACCGACCGTAACAGAAGCTGATTGGTCTGTTTGGTTGCCGGAAGTCTCTGGAAGGAGTGGGTACCACGTGGAGATGCTTGTTCTCCTACAAGTAGACAGAGGCATCAGCTCATTCAAATGCCTTCATTCCCCAAATACCTGCCCCCTGACCCACAACTACCCCCCACGCCGAACGTCCAAGAAAGACAGGCCCCAAAGGAATGGGGGCCTGGCACAGGCTACAGGACGAGTGGCCCGTGAAAACAGCGTGCTGCGTGAAAGGGGGCGGTCACCAAAGCCGCGTGTTGTGGGATTCCGTCCCTACAAAATGTCCAGAACAGACGAACCCTTAGACAGCAAGCAAACGAAGGTGGCTGCGGGGGGACAGGAAACGGGGCGTGATGCTGGGGGGTGTGGAGGTGCCTCTCTGCAATACTCATTTTCTGGGATTAGAGAATGGTGACTGTTGCACATACTAAAAACCAGTGAATTGTATGCTTTTTACAAGGATGAATTGTGTGGTCTATGAATTATATCTCAATTTTTAGAACTTAGATAGACCTGGTTCAGATCCTGGCCATGCTACCTGTGTTGCCTTGGGTGAATAACTCAACCTCTGTGCCTCAGACACCTCATCTTTACTTGTTTCCTAGGGTTATGACGAGTAGTAAATGAAGTTACATTACAGGGTACTGGCACCAGGTAGTAGCATTTAGTAATTATTAGCTAATGTTACTGTTGCCACCATATTTGTCTCAACCCAACCCCCTGTCACCTCACCTTTTTCTTTATACCCCTGGACACCTTTTTACTGATGGGACGATCTACCCTAAGCCCTGATTTGTAATATTGTATTTGGAATGCAGTTGTATGTATAAACCTTGGTGTATTTAACAGTCATTCATTACTCATTTTTATATGAATTCTAACCCACAGTAGTGTCCCATTGTCACCATGAGGGAGATGTGCTCTGTTCATTGTTGTCCAGACTTCTGTCCCATTTTGGCGTGTCCCACTTACGCCAGGTGCCTTCTGCTCCATGTCTCGGGACCTCAAGAAGTGGGACAGGACCTCCGCTGAGCCTGATGAGGTGTGGGCGTCAGGCTCGGTGCAGTGTGGGGGCCTAACTCCTGCTTTTAGACTGCTCGCCCCCAACCCATTAGCTCCCCACCCCAGGGCCCCCTGCTCTGCAAATAGAGTAGGGATGCTGGTCCCCAGGGCGTCAGGGCACTTCTCAGGCAAAGGGAGAGAATTAGGAGGAATTCATTCCTTTTTCAAGAGCCTGGGTCCCTGGAGCTGGCATGGATTTTAATCATTGACTAGGGGTGGTGTGGGCTGGGGGATCTCAAGTGTCCTAAAGGAATAATGCATGTTGATATACAACGGGTACTGACTCATTACTCTTTCCTACCCCCATTCTTTCCGGTACAGGGAGCATGTTGGGAAAAAGAAATCTGGTAAGAATGTGTTCTGTTTTCTCCGCTTCGTTTAATGTTCAGCATACCCCTGCTCAGCTCCTGTGGTGCACCATGCCCTGGGCTCCACATTGGGGGTACAGCCACATGGATGGATGGGTGGGTGGGTGGGTGGGTGGATGGATGGATGGATGGATGGATGATTAATTGCTTGATATCCCACCATGTTTCCCAAAAGGAAGGACTGGAGGTTATTTCATGCTATACCTAAAAACTACAAAGTGCTCAAGACCTGGTGGCTTTCCCTGAGAATGCCTTGGAGGAGTAGGGGAGAGAGACAGCTTCCTAACCAAGGGTGTTAAATGCCTGTATTCTGCTTTAGACAAAGGAATGTGGTAACTCAGAGCTAAGAGCATTCTTCTGAGGTGTCAGGGATGGGTCAAAAAGGAGGGACCCTGGGTCTGGAGGAGTGAGCAGGAGCTTGCCACACAACAAAGGGCCTTTGGGGCTGAGCCCAGTCCATTCGCCATCCTCAACGCCAGGCCCACCCCCTGTACTTCCTTCAGTCCCCCACTGTTCTGGGCAGTGACAGCTGCTATTTCAAGCAGCTCCCATTGTCCCCAGAGTCAGTTCTCCTCCTTCCTAACACGCCTTCCATTCCCTGCACAGAACAACTCTTGTATCTGGAACAATCGTGGAAAACAAGAAGGTGGGGTTTGGGTACACACAGAGGAATGTTTGCATCCTCACAGACCCGGGGTTGATAAATGTAGAATCACAACTGCCTGACTTTCTCTTCCTGTGACCCCAGATCATCCCACATATCTGCAAAGGCCCCAATTTGTACCACACCTGGACCCAGCGAGATCTTCAAATCTTCCAGAATTCTCAGTTCTTATTATTTATCTTGGACTCCAGGAAGTGTGAAGGGGTTGATAAGGCTGAAAAAGGGGGGCCAAGCAGAGATCCCAGAAGTAAAAAAGGATGCCTCAGTTTCCTCATCTGTATAAAGGGATAATAATAGTCATCTAACTGATAGGATTATTATAGAATTTACCACTTAGAACAGTGCCCAGCATGTTGTGAGAGGGGTTTGTTTTCTGCTGCTTGTATTACTTCTGCTACTGTTAATTCAAAGCACATGGGTGTCCCTGTGCTGCATCAGTAGCAATTCCAATTTCAACAGCTCTGGTCCCCTGGGTACAAGGCCTGTGGTTGGCTTTACAGGCCCCAGGGCCATTCTTGCCAGGAAGATTGGAGAGGAATTGGATCTTTGCTTCAAGGTATGGCATCTGGAATGAACTCTGGCCTCTTCCCCACCAGTCTGTTTATAGCTCTGCTTTCTGGTCTAATAGGTAGTGGCCAGAGCCATGGCATCCTGTTAGAGCTACAAATAGTCCCTGAGCCCTAAGGATAATGATACGTTTCTTAGGAAAGAGCAGAGTGGCCCCTCTTGGGCCGGTCACAGAGTTTCTGGTTTGAGTGTGCGGAGACTTTCCTGGAGGGAATTGGGTGGGCAGCTGAGGGGAAAGAGATGCTCTGGTTTGTGAAAACAGAAGTGTCCAGTCCAACAGGCTAGATGACGGGGACGGTCTGGGAAGGAGAGAAGAAGCTCTAATTTGTGGCAACAACTATTACATCATTCACCTGCAATGATGGGGGAATGGATTTATTTATAGTTTAGCTGGCTAGAATATAGCATCTTTCTTCAGCAGACAAAGAGCCCATAGCTGGGATGAGCCTTACTTTTTAGCTGACCTTTGAACACTTTCTTTATGTTAGAGCCAGCTTTGTTGATTAAATTTGAAGGGGATTTAAGGTGACAGCCACGCCCTGAGATTTCAGTGCCAGAAGTCTGAGTTGGAAAAGGTTCATCTGTCTCCAGAACTTCTCAGTCAGCACAGGCTGGCTGGCTAGCTCGCTCCTGCAGACTTTGGTTGATGTGATCTCAAATTCTTCTCATCCTACAGGAAAAAAAATCCTGCCACCAAAATTTAACAGGTCCTGTGATGACTTAAGGAGCACCTTTCTTCCTGATTTGTCTGCCCTTTCCTTATTGAAGTATTCTCTCATTTACTGACTCTTTGAGCAATACTGGCAGGATAGTGGATTTCTGGAAAGAAAATTCTGCTTTACCTTTAGTCATTGTACTGGTCTGCTTGGGCTGCTAGAACAAAATATGGTAGACTGAGACACTTAAACAATAGAAACTTACTTTCTCACAGGTATGGGGGCTGAAGTCCTCATTCAGCTTGCTAGTGTGGTTGTGTTCTGGTGAGGGCCCTCTTCCTGGCTTGTAGACTGCTGCCTTCTCTATGTCCTCACGTGGCGGAGACAGAGAACCAGCTCCCTGGTGTCTCTTCTCATAAGGGCACGAATCCCACCATGGGAGTTCCACTCTCCTGACCTCATCTAACCTAATCACCTCCCAAAGGCCCCCATCCTGACACCATTACACAGGGGTTAGGGCTCCAACACTGAATTTGGGAGGGACATAGTTCTGTCCATAGCAGTCATTTTAAAGTTTCAAGACCTGTCATCATGCATAAAAATACGCCCACCTAGAAAATTCTATGGTAGGTTAGGCACTGGCCTCTTGAGAATATGTTAGAGCACTTTCTCAGTGATAAAATCACCCTTCCACTGTCAAATCTCTTTTTTCTGCTGACCTTTTTCTTCTC
Source organism: Lyroderma lyra (assembly GCA_004026885.1). Classification (NCBI taxonomy): domain Eukaryota; kingdom Metazoa; phylum Chordata; class Mammalia; order Chiroptera; family Megadermatidae; genus Lyroderma; species Lyroderma lyra. The sequence goes on from PVJL010001612.1 coordinate 116,541, forward strand.
TCTTATTTCCTGGTGGGCCACAGAATGAAATTTCTTCCCTGGGAACACTTTACTTTCATATTTGCAGCTCCTAGAACTTAGCTGCCCACATCTACTTGTAGGTATTTCAGTGACTATGTGGTAGAGCTTTGCTGCAGTATCACAGTCCACCAGCAGGTGTCTCCACCTACCATCCAAATGGCCTGAAGCCTAGCTTGAATCCTGGCTTTCCTGGTTTCAATAAATTGAGTGCTGTGGGTGAAGTGGAGGCAACCTGCTCTGGGAGAACTTGCACTGAAAAAGCAACCACATGTACCCAATGGCAGGGAACTACAGTCCAGACTCAGGCCTGACCCGTCTCAGTGAGGCTTAGATTCAGTGCTGTGTGCGGTACCTGATCTGCTCGTGCCAGTCCAGGGTCCTGCATGCTGCTCCCCTTCCACTCCTCATTTCCTGGCTTCCTGTCTTGTTCACATTGAGCCCCATGATTCCCTGATTCTGTCACTGCTCATAGTTATCCCAGAGCCTGGTTAGAAGAATCGGTGCAAAAATGAAGCATTTCTCGAATTTTCCATTCATCCTTTGTTCTTTCACTCTGCAAATGTTCGATGAGTGTCTGTGCTAAGGGAACAAGACAGACATGGTTATTCACTCAGTGTTTGTTAAGCACCTGCTGTGTGCCTGACAGTGCTCTAGATCCCCGGGGAATGCAAAGGTGAACGAAATGTGGGAAGTATTCTCACAGTCGGGTAGGAAGGTAGCGGTGACCTTTCACCCGGCTACTGTGCCCTGTTCTGACTTTCCACGTCAAAAACTCAGAGCCTGGTTCTGACAAAGGGCTTTTGTGCTGCATCTGGAGGCCAGAGGCTTGAGCACAATGGTGTGCTGGGAAACCTTCCACAGCCCGCCCTGGGGTGGGCAGCCCTGCTTGGTGGCATTTGCCAGCTTCCATGGGTATAAATGCTCCCACAATGGCCAATTTCAAGTCACCCACAAGACACCACCCAAGAGAGCTGGGAAAAGATGCACAACACGGCCTCAGGGTGAGCCAGCCTCACACACCCTCCCCCACGGGGTACTTGGTACAGAAATGTGGGGTTTCCTGGATATTGCTGTTTGTGGAAACAATAGGAGGGAATGTTTTGAATCAGGACTTTCAGAGAACCAGGGCCCTGTGGCCACACATGTCAGCCTGCCCTCCCACCACATTCAGCCGGCCGTTCTGAAAGCGCTGTCCCCTTCTCTTTGCAGTGGATGGACTCACATCCTGTACCCACATCCTGCGATGCCTTCTCATTTATTTATCACATGTGTCTTAGTACTTCACCCGGGCCACGCAGCTCCAGGGGGCACCATCTGCACTGCGTCCTGTGGAAGCACCTCTCCCCCACGGCCCCTGCCCTGGTCCGAAGTCCCCACCATCTCTTGCCTGACAGCTCCATGGCCTCCATCTGGCCTCTTGCTTCCTTTCCTTCCTTCCAGCCTCTAATTCCTTCTCCATGTGGCAGCCAGAATTACCTTTTTAAAGATGTACACCTTCACTTGTCATTCCCTTCTTAACGCCTGTTAGTGGCTTTCTACTTCAGGGTTAGAAAAAAACATGCACTTCTTGCCCTGGCCCTGCTTGGAGCCATGCTTGCCTGGGTGACTTCACACGGGACCACTCTCCTCACCACTGGGCTCCACCCACCCTGGCCTCCTTCCAGGTCTTGGAAGGCTCTGAGCCCCGTTCCCCCTCACAGTCTGCCTGCAGTTCTTTCTCCACTTTCCTCAGGACTCTGTCTCTCAGGTCTCTGCTTTATGTCACCTCCTTAGGGAGGTCTTGCTGGCCACCCACCCGTTCAGAGTGGCATCCTTCCCTGTTCATTCTTTGTCCTATTTCCAGAAATGCATCTAGCAAAAATGAACACCTTTTTTCCTACTTGTGTGTGTGTCTGTCTTCCCAACTAGATTAGGTTCTTGAGGCTGGGAGTCACGTCTGTTTCATTCACTTTAATACCCCCAGAGCCTACTAGAGTGTCATGAATTAATGGATAAGTGATTTTGGATGGATGAGTTGTTCATGAATGTTTGGATAGATGGATAGATATTTGGTTAGATAGCTGATAAATGTACGTTTAATGGGATGGATGGATGGATGGATGGATGGGTGAATAATGGCTGATGGGTGAGTGGATGAGTAGATAGATATGAATGAATGACTGAACTCTCCCACTAGGCTGTCATCTCCTTCAGAACAAATACCATATCTTAATCAATACTGAACCTCCAGTGCCTGACACAGTGCCTGCACAGGACAGGCACTTGGCTAATATTGGTGGTTGAGTGAGCAAGTGAATGGATAAGGTGACCCTTGAGACAAGTCCTATAACAACTTCTCTCTGTTTGAGATGTCCTCCTGACCCACCCTACACCCTGGCCCCTGCTCTTTCCTGCGTGGGTGGTAGGCAGATGAGACATCTAAAAGCGTTCTTGTGTACCCATAGGTAGTGACCTGACCTCGGTGGACCCCATGGTCCTGGAGCAGTACGTGGTGGTGGCAGACTACCAGAAGCAGGAGAGCTCAGAGATCAGCCTTAGCGTGGGGCAGGTGGTGGACATCATCGAGAAGAACGAGTCAGGTAGGACCTAGGCCACCTCCCTCACTGCAGAGCCCTCAGGATCGGAAGCACTGGGGACACAGAAACTGCAAAGCCAGTCCAGGCCGTTCAGTTTCTACGGATCCGGCCGATGGCCTCGTAGAAAGCTGCCTGTGTGGTCACAGTGCTCCAGTATCCCACTTAGTCACAGCTCACCAGCCAGCATCTCATTGGGTGAGATGTTACCAGTTTGTCCTGAGGTTCACAGTTCATGAACATTCTTTCCGGTTTCAGGGTGCTTGGAGACATGGAGTCCAGCATTCTTCTGGAAATTTGCTCTTGATTTTCTTTGGTGACCACGGAGTCCTCACAGGGGCTCCATGAGCTGTGGGCTCTGGTGTGGACTGGACACACTGCCTGTGTCCTCAGCGTCCCTACCCATCACAGGGACCACTAGTCACATACATTGGCCAGGACTGGGACAGAATTTGGTACAGTCTGGTCTCATAGCCTGGGTTTCCACCTGAATTTGTATCTCAGAGTCCAGGTTGCTTCTTCCCTCTGACCATCAAGGCTTACATCTGCAAAATAAAGAAAACTTTTGCTCCAAAGGGCTGTTAAAAGGGTTCAATGACATAATCCACAGGGAGCGCCTAAACCTGTCTGGGCACACAGGAGGTGCTCAGAAATGTGAGTCTCCTTTCCTTTTGCCTCCTTAACCACAAAGCAACCATTGAAAAGCTAAACGCGGGGAGCAGATTTTCTCCAGGAAAACGTTAGCAGGGACCCACTGGTTTTGTTGTGGCTAAAATACAGCGTCGGCTAATGATACTAGTGGACCCATCTCTGTGACGCTGCAGTTGCTACTTAAGGTCCAGCAAACAGGGGAAAGACCCTCTCCAGCAGCACGTGGATCACTTTCCCACGCGTCAGGTGGTCAGGACTAGCCAACCGAGAGCCCTTCGTTACCCAGTGTAGTGGTGGTTATCCCTCATCACACCTGAAGAAACCAAGACTCCATCCAAGTCACTCCCCCAAGGTCTCCCAGCAGGCTCCTGAGCTGGAATTCCAAACCAGTTCCAGCTGGCCCCAAGGTTGCATGACCTCTGAGAGTTCCTGGGAATGAGTATATGCAGGTTTGGGGTGGGCTGGGACACTCTGTGGACACTAAAGGAAGGAGGGTCTGCACCCCTTGGCTGCCTGCTTGAGTGAAGTCAGAAGAATGTGTTGCAGGAGAAGAGGAGGAACCAGGATGGGGTGCTGGGGACCAGCCTCATGTCCACAGAGCAGCGAGGGTGGAGAGGGTGTCAAATCTTCCAGTGGCCAACAAACGGGCAACATTATTTTTAATTTTATATATATATATATATGTATGTATATTTTTTTACTTACCCAAGTAGTAGATGAATACATCCTTCTTAAGGCATTAATGATAAAGTTAAAATCTATTTTTTCCACGAGCTTCAACTCCAGTCCCCTGTCCAAACCCAGTAGCCCTAACATCAGGTTGGTGTGAATCGTTCTTGATAATTGTGTGTACACACACACACACACGGATGGATGTGTACATGTGTGCGTACAGGCAGACCTCAGCGATACTGCAGGTGTGGTTCTACACCCGCACAGTGAAGCAACTACGACAACGAAGTGAGCCACGCGGATGTTTTGATTTCCCAGTGCGCATAAAAGTTATGTTTACACAGTACTATAGTTGGTTAAATGTACAATAGCATTATGTACATACCTTAATTAAAAAATACTTTGTTGGTAGAAAATGCTACCCATTATCTGAACCTTCAGCAAATTGTAGTATTTTGCCAGTGGGAGGGTCTTGCCTTCGGTTTGTACGGAGACACAGTCTGTGCGCAGTGCAGGAAAGCGAAGCATCCCTGTGTGCGCATGCGTGCATGAGGGCCCCTCGCCCCGTGCTCAAAGCCAGCAGTGTCGCATGCTTTCTGCCTTCCGTGGCCAGGTCTCCCCGTGACTCTGCCTCCCACTTCCGGATCTAAGCACCCTGTGATTACATTGGCCCACCCAGATAATCCAGGATAAGCTCCCTGTTTGAAAGTCAGCTGATGAGCAACCTTAATCCCATCTGCAACCTTCATTCCTCTTTGCCACATAATCTAGTCACAGGTTGCGAGGATTAGGGCCTGGACATCTTTGATGGGACGTTATTCTGCCCACCACAGCTCCGTGGGAACCTTTTCTCTAAAGATAGGGGGCTTGAGCCTGGGTGTAAGGCCTCTAGTGCAGACCTTGATGTGAACAGATACAAAATCAGATCAGTTATACTAGGGTGCTGGCTTCAGTTTCAGAGAACCCCGGGTGCATGTGGCAGCTCTGCCGTAAACCATGTGAACTTGGGCAAGTCCGTCACCCAGTGTAGCCTTGAGGTCGTCACCTGTGCAGTGGGGATGGTAATATGAAGATAGAAGACAAAGCAAGTAAAAGGATTAGTGCCGCCTCACCTTAGTGAAGGTCGCTGTGGTCTTGACACCTTTCAGGACAACCTTTCTTCCCCCTGCCCTAGGTTCAGCGGTGGGTTTCTCATTAGCCCACCTTTAGCAGTTAGCAGTCAGCTAACATGGCTAGTCGTGTTTAGCCAATAAAACAATACCTTTTTAGCCTGACCCTGAGCATTGATTGACTCACATAGTGGCTGAATGTGTTGTATTCTGACACCCAGACCCACACCTGACCTGACTAATGTCAGTCTCCACTCTCCTTTTCCCAGGTTGGTGGTTCGTCAGCACCGCTGAAGAGCAAGGCTGGGTCCCCGCGACCTGCCTCGAAGGGCAAGATGGCGTGCAGGATGAGTTTTCTCTGCAGCCCGAGGAAGGTAGGCAGCAGCTCGAGCCTCAGGCTTCCTGGGAGACCTGTGCCGACTGTCACCCTTGACGAGGCCTCCCCACCTAATTCCTCCCTTTCACCTCTGCTTCCGTGTCTCAGCTGCATTTTCTGGCTCGGGCTCTGTAGCCCAGGCACATGATGCCAGGCCGTGGGGTCAGGGCTGATGGGCAGGCCCGCCCTTTCTTAGGGACCTTTGGGAGCCAACCCAGGTGTACCAGGCCAGAGCTGGGCCCCTGACCCCTCCATGAGACCTCAGGAGACCCCAGCATGTTCCCCATTAACACGTCACTTCCTCCCTTGAATTATTCTGATGGCCAGGATGCTGGGGTTGTGTCCAGCTTATTTGCAAGCCATCGGAAGCCATCTGTAAGGATCTCCGCTTTCTTTGTTGGTTTAAGGGTGCTGACTGGGCATCAGGCTTAGGGCTGATCCCCTCCAGTCACCTGCACACGCTGCCCTTTCCCAGAGACCTTTACCTGAAGGGTAGCTCTGGCCAGGTCAGAAATTCTAGGGTCCAGCTGACTCTCCTCCCCCACAGAAGCATTCCTAAGATTAGGATGTGAGTTCACCTTAGCTAACAAGCAGAAGCGATTTAGTCAGGCAGACCTGAATTTGAATCTCTGCTGCACCACTGACTGGCTGAGTGAACTTGGCCAGCAGCTTAACCTCTCTGCAACTCAGTCGCCGCCTCTAAAAATGGAAATGGTGATATCTCCATCCTGGGATGTTTTTGTTTTTTTAATTAAATGAGGTCCCACAAGCAACGCACTTGGCAAAGAACCTGAAACAATAACTAGGAACAGTTGTTATCATAAAGCTATGCCTTGCCTAGGGTTGTATATTTGAGACTTTTATTGACTGCACAAAGAAAGCACAGAACCACTTACGTATGTCTTTCAGAAAAGGAAGAGGGTAGATATTTCTGTGCTCAAAGGTTAGCAGAATAGTTATATGTGGTTTTGCATTTAGTGCCCAACAGCGCTCAGAGTAAAGCATGTATTGGTTTGCTCTGTGTTCGCGGGGCCCAGCAGGCAGCCCCTGGACTAACATGGGGATACTACAGAATCAACTCAGAGTAAGGAGCAGTGGTGTACTGCATGGAAACTAAAGCTCTCTTAGACAGTTAATGATGACCATCACGGCATGCGTCTGTCACAGGCTCATTATTATCCCCATTTTGCAGGTGAGAAAACAGGCTCAGAAAAGTAGACACACTTGCCCGGGGTCATACAGCTGGAAGATAGGAGAGAGAGAGAGAGAGACCCCATTTTCCTAAGGATTTGTACATTTTTCTTCCCCCTGCTGTAAGCGCTTCTCTTAGTGCCTCTCTGTATTCAAGCCAGGAATAGAATATGTCTGCTGGATGCCTTTTCACTCAAGTTCAAGGTTAATACTCAGGAACTTGGTCCTTCTGAGACACCTGGCTTTGGCATAGACTCAGAAATAATTTCTCCTAAATGAGACTACGTACTTGCCTGGAGACTCAGGAAGTGCTTTCTTCTCACCTCTGCCTTCTGCCCTTCGCCTCCACATGCTGCCCGTCCAGTCTCACGGAGGTACTGGTCTTTGCCCCGGCCCATGGGCCGCCGCCGGACCCTGGGGGACTTGTATGCCATCAGCTGGCGTCAAGGTGTCTACCTCCAAGTTTTCTTCCCTGTTCAGTGTCTGGAGCAGGTGCCTGCTTCTGCATGTGTCCCCCCACTCTGGGACTGCCTGTGCCTGTTGCATGTGAGAAGCAGTGATCTTGTTTGTTCCATGTGTGGGGGCATGTAGGTTTGGGAAAGAGGGAGCTGGGGCTCTAAAGTTTGTCTGGTTAAAAAAAACAATGTCTGGAGGCCTCTCTAATGCTGAGCCAGTGACCCATTCCTTTCATTAGGCACATTGGAGTTGCAAGGGAAAGAAACCCACTTCAAACTGGCTTAAGCAAAAGGGGAAGACTATTGACTTATATCACTAAAAGCCCAGGGTGTGCTGGCTTCGGGCATGGCTGGATCCAGGGGCTTGAAAACATTCCTGGGACCTGACACGCACTGTTGCCATGACGTCTGCTCTGTTCTCTACCTTGCTTGAACCATTCTCTCACGGTGACAGTAGTTCTAGGCACCCTTCAGGGACACCCACCAAAGAAAGTGCTTCTCCTTCAACACAAATCCTAGGATTGGTTCCACCTGGCCCATTTGGGTCATATGTCATCCCTAAAGTAATGACATTGGCCAGGGGGCTGCCAGGCCAGGATCACATACCCTCCTCCCCCTCGAGGAGGTGGTGAGGTCAGCCTCACCCAAATCACATGGGCAGAGGCTGGTAGTGCCACCAGAGGAGTAGATGGGTGCTAAGCAGCAGTGCGAGCAGGCCCCATCATGCAGTCTGCAAGTTCTTCCACCTCAAACTTTGTTAGGGGTCACTAAGCTTCCCTTGGAGCCCACAGAGGCCTCTGGCTACTAGGGAACCCCCTGTGCAGTTCAGCTGAAGGGTGCCAGCCCCAGGAATCCAAGGCCTACAGGACTGACTGCACTTAGTTTGGGACCCAGGCAGCACCCCTTCTCACCCAACCAAACAAAACTCTGTGCATTCACAGGGTTGAGCTATCCCCACACCCCTCAGATCTCCCACACCCTACCCTGCAGCCTCTGGGCACGAGGGGAACAGCTGACTTCTGCTGGGCACAGGATATGTGCAACCTGAGTCAGCTCAGCCCCCACTGAGCAGGTCAGTGGGCTAGACCAGTCAATAAATAAACACGCTTTGTGTGTTTTCTGCCTCTGCACCAGCTGGGCAGGCCACAGACAGCCTGCGGTGTTTTCCCAAAGAGAGTCAGCCCAACTTGGGGTCACTCCCTGGGGGCCAGGATGCATCCCAAACGGGAAAGCCCCCTGGGCTCCCTGGGACAGCATCTGCTCTCGCCTTGGCAGTCTTTGCAACAGTGTTGGGGATGGGAGTTACCTCTTGCTCCCTGGAGGGCCCTGCCTGAGTGTGACAATGAGCAACCCTTTCAGCTGAGCCCAGGCCTGAGGGACATAGCTGGAGGCAGTTCTCTAGGAGGTGGGTGGGGTTGGAAGGGTGGCCCCATGACTTTGGGAGAAGGAGAAGATGGGGCGAAGGCACCCCAGTCACATTAATGAATATTGAAGCAGGCAGTCATTTTGTTTATACACACTCACACACACGTGTATACAGGGTAGCCCTGCATACCACGGCACTTCTGGAACACGGTTTTGCTCTAACACGGTTTGAGAATCAGAGAAATCCCCAAACAACACCGAGGGTAGTAAGAGCCTTTTCGGGGGCGGGGGGGGGGTGTCCCTTGCTGGGAAACGAACCCAGGCCGCAGCGTTGAGCACGCTGAAGCCTTAGCCACTGCACCACCAGGGAACTCCCTATTTTTCTTTTTATTACACTATACAGGTGAAAATTGCTTTAGTAAAGATATTTCTCTTACAAAAATGTAATAGTATTTTTTTTTTAAATTTTGGAACCTAACCCCCATTTTTGTACTAGTTCTTCGTTTCGTGTAACACGGATTCGCATACCACAGCATTTAGGAACCTGTCAGCTGTGTTATACCGGGTCACCTGTATATAGTCATATGTACACGTGTGTACACACATATACACATATATAATCATGTTGTACACCTAAAAATAATACAGTGTTCAATTATATCTTGATGAAAAATTAATTTAAAAAATAAAACTGACCTTCAGGTGTGGTTGGATCCAGAGGCTTGAAAATAATTCACAAAAAAATGAAAATGGGTTACCAGCTAGGTAGTGAAAATTGCTAGCTGTCTCCTTACTAGTGATTTTGGCCTAAGACCACATGCTGCCAAATTCAGCTCATCCCTGAGCCCTCCTCCAGGGAGAACTGCAGAGGAGCCGGAGGGTTTAACCCCCTCTGATAGGAGCAGGGTGGCTCCCGCCAGGCCCTCAGGGCTTATTCATTTACTAATCATTTACTAAATATTCCTGGTACCGTGTCCAGTGCAGGAAACAGGAATGAATGGGACAGAAGCAAATCCCTGACTGCAGGGCAGGGGAAAACAGAGCTAAACACAGTAAATCTGTAAAGTGTAGGGTGTATAGGAGCATAATTCCTGGTGTGGGGGAGAAAAGAAACCTGGATAAGGGGGATGAGCATGCCATGGGTCTGCATATGGCACAAGGAAGGTGGCCTTGAAGGCACAGGTTTGAGGAAGGTGAGGATGAACATCTGAGGGACTTGAACAGGATTAGAACCTGCCCTTTGTCTTGTGTCCTGCTGCTGCTTGTGCAGGGTCATCCAGGGCTAAGTGAGGGTCTGGGGGATGCACAGAAATCTCTGGAGGAAACCCTTCCCTCCAATAGGCAAGGGCATCTCATGGATCACAGTCCTAGTCATCAGCCTCCTGAGACTCTCAGTGTCCTTGACTTACTCCACACCCCTTTGTCCCCACAGAGGAGAAGTACACAGTCATCTACCCATACACGGCTCGTGACCAGGATGAAATGAACCTAGAGAGAGGGGCCGTGGTGGAGGTCATCCAGAAAAACCTGGAAGGCTGGTGGAAGATCAGGTATCTGCTGCAGCTGGATGGGTTTCAGGTCACATGGGCTCCAGCTGCACAGACGTCTAAGCCTTTGCAGATGGGGTGAGGTTTCAGCCTTAGCCATAAAAGGATGCTTTTCCTCTGTGCTGTTTGGCTTCCTTCCCTACCCAGATCCTTCTCTAAAAATCTATAATAAGCAAAACCTTCTCCAAACACAACGAACCACAGATAGCAGTAATCCTGTTGAGCAAGACTGAGCTCTACCTCCAGATGTTCTCATAACAAGTAAGTGGAGGCTGAACTGCCCTGCGTGTGATTTCCCACTCCAGCCCTTCTCTGAGACCCGTAGGAGCCATAACCCCACAGGGGCTGAAACTCATCCTCGAGCTGATCCTTCAGCCTCGCCTCCCAGAGTCCAGTGGTGAAGGCATCTCAGACACTGGGTAACAGCTCTTTTACCTGTGTGATGAAATCAGAACCCCATCGACAAGTGGGATGGCCAGCTCAGACTGGTCTGCCTGCGACTTTCCTGGGTTAGTCATGAAACTCCTGGGAACCCCCTCCCTGGTCACCCCAGGAGTCAGGCTGTGACTGCAGGAAATTTGGGCAGGGGAGGAAGTCTGAGGTCGCTGTGGCCCAGTGTCTAGACTGCAGTGTGAGGCAGGACGTTAGGGTTGCTCACGTGGGGCTGAGTATGTGCACACACCACGCATCTGTTCTGGGCCAAGCTCTGTTCTGGGAATTGGGAAATCAACATTGAGAAGGACACAGAGGTTCATCCCTGCGGACAGAGGACAGACTCACGCACAGTTACAGGCCAGAGCAGCAGACGGCGGGTCGGCGAGATGCATGGGGAGTTCGGAGTGCACCAGAGGGGCTTCTGAGCCTGGGGGTCAGGAAGGAAGGCTTCCTGAGGGATGGGGACTCAGAACTGAGGTGTGAAGGAGTAATGGCAGTGGCACCTGCCGTGTCTTCAGTATATATAGCTATCCTGCTGCATAACAAATTGCCCCTAAAACCAGTGGCTCTGGAACTCAAAAGTGGCCTAATGGGCTCTGCGGCCCTGCTCAGGTTGCAGTAGGATGTCATCTGAAGGTTTGACTGAAGCTCCGAAGCGACAGAACTAGGATTTGAACCTGTACCTCTCTCACCCCAAAGCCCACCCACCACTGCACGTGTTGCCTCCTTGCTTATGGCTTTGTGTCCCCAAATGGTGAACAGTCTGATGTTGAGAGCATTTTAAGATTGGTAGACACCAAACTCCCCAGATTTCTATCTCCTTATAAATTTGCACCCAGTTACGAAGGACCATTTTTCATGGAGATGCAGTGCCATTTAGTTATTAAAATGATTCTTTTTTTTTTTTGTTTGGTTTTGTTTTTTTGTTTTGTTTTTTTGGTATGTGGGTAGCTCCCTGGCCGGGAATCGAACCCAGGCCGCAGCGCTGACAGCGCCAACGCTGAAGCCTCAAGCCATTACACCATCAGGGAACTCCTAAAATGATTCTTAACGAGATACTTGGCCCTGCCACATATCACTGCCAGTCAGTCAGGTGTGTTCAACTCTCCCTAAAGGTGTGGGCACCTGTTGTGCGGGCCAGACCAGTGGGGTGCTGGTGAGTGCTTAACAACAGCTCTCCAAGGAAAGGATGCTCTTGAGTTGTGGTGTTCGCCAATTCCTGTGGTGTAAATACTCTCACCATGATCAGTTTCAGGCTCCTAGTGTGATGTCACGAAACATGGAGTCAGGAAGAGATGTACCCAGTTGGCTGTGACCAACCCCTTGGGTCATGCCATTAAACTGAGTCCCATGTAGAGAATTAAGTCATCTGAATACTCACTGAATTCTAAAGCTGGTGTGTCGGGTCCCATCACTCCACAGTTCAGTGACAGCCAGCTGACCCCTGGTAAGCCCTGAGACCAGCTGGACCTGCCTCATTCCCATCTGAAAGCACGTTTAATTGCACGTTAAATAGTGTGAACAGAACCCCGCCCTGCACAAAGTACACAGGTTAGGAGCACAGGCAGTGCCGCTGCCTGGGGCTGAGTGCGTGTCTGCACAGTGCATGGGACAGGAAGTGCCCAGGCGCCAGTTATCATCATGGTCGTTGTCATTGCAGGTCCATGTGCAGTTCATCCACTTGTCCTTTTAGTTCTTCATTCACCACCCTGGCACTGAGACCCTTGACTCACGGAGCTGGATTGACAGTGGGCCCTGCCCCAGAGCTCACTTTCTGACTGCAGGACAGGGCTGCTGCTGCTAAGTGTCCTTGTGTTCTAGGCACTGGAGTGTGCTGTGTGCATTGGCAGCGGGCACCATGGAATGAGGGCTTCACTCTGAAGTTCAGGGAGGGCCCGAGAGAGGGAGTGGTATTAACCAGAGCTGGGAAGGAGAGGGGGCAGGGGCTTTCCAGCCAGAGGGTCTCCAAGAGCAGGGACATGGGCTTGAAAGAGGGTGGTGCGGTTGAAAGGCTGCAGGCAGCATGGGGCAGGTAGGACGAGGGGAGACTGTGAGAGGCGAGGCTGGGAGGCGTGCAGAGACCAGGTTGGAAAGGCCTGGAATGCCGAGCTCTGTGGGTTTAGGGTTCATCAGGAGGCATTGAGCAGTGTGCCAGCCTGTAGCCCTCGGCACTTGTGACCCACCGTGTAATTCTCAGTAGGCTCGTAATCTGATCAGCCTCCTCCTACCTCCTCCTAGGTACCAAGGCAAAGAGGGCTGGGCCCCAGCCTCTTACCTGAAGAAGAGCAGTGGGGAGCCCTTACCCCCGAAGCTGGGCCCCGGCTCACCTGCCCACATGGGAATCGTCGACCTGGATGGTGTTTCCCGGCAGCAGAACTCGGTGGGCAGGGAGAAGGAGCTGCTCAACAACCAGAGGGACGGCCGGTTCGAGGGCCGCCCACCGCCTGATGGCGACGCCAAGCAGAGTGAGTGACACCGCCCAAGCTCCTGGAGGCCGAGGGCCTGCTGTGTACCAGGCTCTGCTCAGCGTGCCCCATGTTCTGTATTTCATCCTCACAACAGCCCTGCTGTCCCTGTCCTGTAGATTGGGAAACAGAGGCTCAGAAACCCCGGGTCACTTGTTCGAGATCATTTAGCCAGCAAGTTGCAGACGCTGAGTAGTGGAAAGACTCACTCTCCCGCTCCGCACCACATTTTTCCCACATTCTCACAAAGATCACGGCAGCTCCTATTTCTAAACCCCCTACTGTGTGCCAGGAATCTTACAATTAGTCTCATGGACTCCCACCAACAACCTTTAAGGGACCCACTGCTTTTGATTTACAGATTAGGAAACAATGAGATGATGTTGTTTGTCCAGGAGCACACAGCTAGTAAAGAGTGGGGTCAGGACTTGAACCCTGGCCTGTCAGACTCCAGTGCCAGTGCTCTCTCTGTGTGACTTCAATTGAGTCTATTCCAACAACAATTCTTTACCTGGCTTGCTTTTCAAAAGCCTCCCCTATATATTTTACCATTTTAATGTTCCTGAGAGTAGAGTTCATTATTGTCTGCTGCATGCCCAGGACTCCAGCCTCAAGCACATGGCCCTGTCCTGGTTGTTTTAGGGCAGGAAGAATCTGTCTGTTGGGAAAGTACTTCAGTTAGCCACAGGAATGAAGTCACTTGCCCCTGGCTGGGCTTTCTCCAGCTCTGTAGTCATTGAACTTGAGTGTCTCAACACTGACAGGCCATGGCAGGTGTTCTGTCCTACCTCTAGTTTCTGTAATTCTAGTCTATCATGGCCAAGAGCACAGGAGGGTCCCCATTAACCTAGAGGTCTGAATAAAAATCTGAAACCCCATATCTTTGTTAGGATAGGCTCAGATACTCAAGCAAAGACACCCCCACCCCACCCTTCACATGCATACTCCCAATAACAGTGGCTCAGATAATTTAGATGTTTATTTCTTTTTCTCACAAAGCATTTCAAATATATGTGCAGGGTTGCTATGGCGACTGCATCAGTCAAGAGTCTTATGCTGCATCTATCATGTGTTGCCCTCATCCCCTCATCTGGGATGGCTCACCACTAATCCAGCCAGTAATGAGGCAGAAAGAAGTTGGAGGACTCAACTCAAACGCTTCCCACTCTCTCATATTCCATTGGCTAGAACTTGGAATACCTAGCTGCAAGGGAGTCTGCGAAACATAGTCTATATAGGCAGCTAAATGTCTGGCTAAAACTCTGTTGCTATTCTAATAGAAGAGAGGGGAAATAGTTATTTAATAGATTAGCAGTCTTCTCTTCATTCCAGATGCCTAACTATTCATACTCTGCATAGACCCATGCTAAACCACTTCTGGCAACACGTGAGGTGCCTCCTTCAATATTACACTTTTAGCCCGGAGCCTTGGTCTACTGCAAAGTCATCCTCCTCCTAACCCTGAGACCCAGAGCAAGGGCAACGCGACTCCAGAGTAAAATCCTCTGTAGTCATCAGCCCAACCTTGTTTGCTTCTGTTTACTTATTGTTTCATATGGGTTTGTTCCAGAGCACAGAGCCAGGACTGGTCACGTCCCTTGTGTGTCTGCCACGCCAAGAGCCTCACACGTGGTGTTTACTTTCATCTCCACCCCTTCCCCTGGGACGCAAGCATTATCCCCCTTCCACAGATGAGGGCCTTGGGCTCCAAGCATCACATAACTTTTTGCACCCCCCCCCCCTGCATTATTCTGAAGCCAAATCTGAACAGCCCCTTCCCAGTCAGGCTCTTCTCACAGGAAGGGTCTCATGCAGCTCGCTAACGCCTATGCAGAGCATTTGGTCTGATCTTGTGCAGGAGAGAATAGATCTTTGCTTGTGTCCACCTCAGGAATTTTATCTGTAGAATTCTGCACATGAAATAAGATCTCATCTCTTTATAGGATCACCCAAGATGAGGCAGAGACCCCCTCCTCGCCGGGACATGACCATAGTAAGTAGATTCTTGCTCCGGGGCAGCCGGCCCCTCACGGGAGACTGGCCCCTCACACATACCTCGCCCTGTCCAAAGATGCTCATTTCCTGTCCACACAGCAGTCCTGTGAAGCAGGCTGGACGAATGCCAATCCCATGAATGGATGGAGAGACTGAGGTCCAGGGAGGTGAACCAAGTTGCCCGTGGCTTTGGGATAGTTAAGCCTCAGGATGTGCCCTCTGCTTCCTGAGTCCACTGCCCTTTGTCTTAGATCAGTCTTCTCAAAAAGCTATTCCAACCAACACTGGGATGAGATACAAATAGCATTTGGGGTGCTGCTCTGCTGTTTTACTTCCATATTCCATTCTTAATTCTTCAGGTACCTTTCTAAACAATACACTGAAAAAAATGGGCTTTCTTTTTTTCATGTCTGTCACTTAGTGAGCACCTGTTGGGTGCTACACCACGCCCGAGGTGCTTTACTACCTTAACTTAGGAAATGCTTACAGCGACCCCACCAGGTGGACGCTGTTACTATCCTCGTCCTGCAGATGAAACTGAGGCACCAGAAGGAGGTGTGATTTGCCCCCAGTTTCACACATAATCCATATTTCCAACCCACTCAGGTCTAACTTGCAAACCTGTATTCTTTCCACAACCCTCGCTGCCTCTTAAGTTCAGAGAATATCGTCTTACCTCAGATGTTCACGATTGTAGGAAAATGTCCCTTGTTTCCTATCACTCTAAAGCTGAAGGGCGCTGACCCACCTAGGAGATGATGATTGTCCACCAGCGCCCCCTTGAGGATGATTCTATTCCCCAGCCCCTTAGCACCCCCACTCCCCACCTCCATGGTAGAAGACTTTCAGGGGCCTTAGCACTGTCTTTCGTTGTACCAGCCTCGAGGTCTCAACCTGCCCAAGCCTCCCATCCCACCCCAAGTGGAAGAAGAGTATTACACCATTGCCGAATTCCAGACAACCATCCCTGATGGCATCAGCTTCCAAGCGGGCCTGAAGGTCGAGGTGAGTGGACCCAGTGTCCCTTTGCCTACCTGTGATTTTTTTCCTTTTAATTTATTGTGGTAACATCGGTTAATAACGTTATATAAAGTTTGGGGCTTAAGCAATCATTTTCTCATGGTAAATTCTGAATCCTCTATTTTCTTCTTCTCCTGTTTTGCTTCCTGGTTCATTTCAATATCATGTTAGCCTTCAGGATTCATTAATGAAGCCAGTGTTCTAGCAGTGGTGCTCTTAGGAACACCTGAATTCTTTCCTGGCCTGTGGGTCTTCAAAATATGTTTGGGGATGATGATAGAGGCACCTCTCTGTGCCACATAATTGATAACTAATCTTCACAGAAGTCCTGAGAGACGTGTACATTCAGCCCATTTCACAGATGGACCTGAGACAAGGAGAGGTTCGGGGAACTGCCCCAAGTTTGAATCCAGGTCTGTCTGGTTTTAAAGCCTAGGCTCTTTTCTTTCCCCCTCATCCTTGTGATTTTGCATTTGCTTTTATTCAAAAATAGTTCTTGGCTTCTCACTAGTAAATGAAAACTCCCATAAATCGTGACTAAGAACCCAAATGTTTAGAGCTTCTGCCGCAGCGCTTTGCATAGAGTGTAAGGCTTAGCACGTCGTCACTGATCCCCCCATTTTGATTATTATACCTGCTTAGTGTTCGAGTTGTTGAATTCATGGATGTGCTGACGATGACTTGTACGCCCAGAATCACCTTTAATTATTTCCAGAGCTACCGAGTGTAGATAAGATGCTGGTCACCCTCACAGGAAGGGCTCCCATTTATCAGTGCCCTTTCCTGGAGAGAATCCAGTGGGACTTTTGTCACGTGTATTTCTGTCGTATGCATCCTGCTCTCTCGGTGATCTTCACTATAATTTAATAATAGGTGACATTTACCTTCCGGCATCTGCCAGATGCTGTTGTAGGGATTAGCCTCTGTGGCTGTCATGAAAACTCGCAGGTGCGTGTTTCTGTTCCTACCATTATCTCTATTTTGTGGCGTCGCGGCATGTGGCGTGTGTAGGACCACTAGGCGGTAAGTGGTAGAGTCAGAACTAGAACCCGGGCTGCAGGCCCCAGTGCTCAGCCTCAGCCTGTGGCTGCCGCTCCTCTGTGAGCCAGGCAGAGTGCAACCACAGAGCCTCTTGCCCCCCACATTTTGTCATCTCCCCGTGCAGCGCCCCCTTTCCCGGGCATGGTCAGACAGTGGGAAATGCTGACAAGCCATGACTGGGAGTCTGTCCTGAGCGTGATTCCCACGTGTAAGGATACAGAGTCCTCACCAGCATGGCCTGTAAACACCAGCCCACCACTCCATCTGGGTCTCAACCAAAGGAGCAGTGGCCGAGGCCAGTCAGGGACTGTATGTGGGCTTTCCTTGTGCTTCTTTGGAATTGTCTCAGACATTGCGGGTGGCCTGCCCTGCATCCTGACCCACCTAAGTTGACCTCCAACACACAAGTCCCCGCTGATGACAGCTTCCCACCTCCTGAGGACACTATCCAGAAAGGGGAATGTGAATGCTCTGGGGGTGGGACTAGGAGTCAGGAGGTATTATAAATGTCCCCCCACCCCCCCGCAGTGGGTCAGTCTGATTCTGCATGGTCTCGGGGTGCCTGGTGGATTAAACCCCAGTGGCCCAGAGCAATAACCTGCTCATAATAGCCTCTCATGTTCCCCATTCCTCACTCACACTTCCTGAAATCACCTCTCAAATGAATAACCTAACCCAAGTCCATGTTTCAGGGAATCCAAAGTTAGACAAGAACCTGCCTCCAAGTGAGACGTTCCTAATACCTGCTAGGGCCTCCAGAGGTGGTCCACCATAGACGTTGTTTGGGAATCTGCGGAGCGCAGATGGTGCTCCTGGACCATCCTGGTCCACTGGCCCTGGGACCACACCTACTAAGTGCTTTCCCCTATCCTCCCTTCTAGGTGATCGAAAAGAACTTGAGTGGCTGGTGGTACATTCAGATTGAAGATAAGGAAGGATGGGCCCCAGCCACCTTCATCGACAAGTATAAGAAGACCAGCAATGCCTCGAGACCCAACTTTCTGGCTCCCTTGCCCAATGAGGTGACCCAGCTCCGGCTGGGGGATGCAGCAGTGACGGAGAACAACGCGGGCAGTGAGGCCATTGGGCCCTCTCGGCCCCTGCCTGATGCGCCACATGGCGCTATGGACTCTGGGATGCCATGGTCCAAGGACTGGAAGAGCAATAAGGAGGTCCTGAGGAAGGCGTCCTTAGACATGTCGTCCTGCGCAGGCTACGAGGAGATTTCCGACCCCGATCTGGAGGAGAAGCCCAGCCTCCCTCCCAGGAAAGAATCCATCATCAAGTCGGAAGGGGAGCAGCAGGAGAGGGAACGTCAGAGGATGGAGCAGCTCAGAGGCCCCTCGCCCAAGCCTCCTGGCATGATTTTGCCGATGATTCCAGCTAAACACAACCCCCCAGCCCGGGATGGCAGGAGGCCAGAGCCCAAACCTGACAAAAGCAAGTTGTTCCAACTGAAAAATGAGATGGGGCTGGAGTGTGGCCACAAAGTACTGGCCAAGGAAGTGAAGAAGCCCAACCTCCGGCCCATCTCCAAATCCAAAGCCGACCCCCTGGAGGAGAAGCCGGAAGCCACTCCCCAGAATCCGTTCCTAAAGTCCAAACCTCAGGTGAGGCCAAAACCAGCTCCTTCCCCCAGGACAGAGCCACCTCAGGGCGAAGACCAAGTGGACATCTGCAACCTCAGGAGCAAGCTCAGGCCTGCAAAGTCCCAAGAAAAGCCCTTGTTGGATGGAGAGAGCAGCCACCAGGCTTTGGGGGGCCAAGATGTGGCCTTCAGCCGCAGCTTCCTCCCAGGGGAGGGGCCCGGCCGCACCCAGGACAGGACGGGCAAGCAGGAGGGGCTCGGCCCAAAGGAGGTACCCTATAGAGTCCCTCCAAAGCCAGTCAAGGTGGCTGATCCTGTGCCGAAGAATGCGCCGGTGCCTCTCCAAGAGGCTCCCCAGCAGAGACCTGTGGTCCCGCCCCGGAGACCACCCCCGCCTAAGAAAACCTCCTCCCCATCATCCAGGCCCCTCCCAGAGGCCAGGGGGCCCCTCCCAGAGGCCAGGGGCCTGCAGCGGGAGGCCAGTGAAGCCAAGGCATCTCCTGCCCCAGGCCGGGCCCTGCTGGTCCCTCCAAAAGCCAAAGCTTTTCTCCCCAACTCCTCGGGGGGCCCAGATGACATTCGAGGCAAAAGTGGGCTGGGGCCACGGGTGATGGGCAAGATCGGAGAGAACAGGGAGAAAGTGGCTGCAGCCCCCTTCCCCAGTGCCAACAACTCGAAGGACTTATATGTGGCCGTGGCCAACTTTGAAGGGGACGAAGACACCAGCAGCTTCCAGGAGGGGACCGTGTTCGAGGTGCGGGAGAAGAGTAGCAGCGGCTGGTGGTTCTGCCAGGTCCTCAGCGGGGCCCCCTCCTGGGAAGGGTGGATTCCTTCCAACTATCTCAGAAAGAAGCCCTAGCCTCCTCCCTCCATGACCGGAGGGCCCGCGTGTCCCTGCTGGCTTTGCCCTCGTATTTAATATGCCTCTTAATTTATCATTCTCCACGCAGCTCCGAAGGAAGGAAGACTGGATAACTGGGTTCTTCCCTCTCGCGGGTAGAGTCAGCCCTCCCACTGCAGCGGCCCCTGGAGGCGCGGAGGCCACATGCTTGCTTTCTTTCCACTCAGCATCCCTGCCTTAAGGCCAGTGGCATTGCCACCCAGCTTCCCTGCCCACCCAGCAGTGGGACTGGGACTCTCCAAGGCTGCAGGACCAAGAACTCAGCGTCTGGAGAACCTGCAGAAAGGGTTTTTTGGTGTTTGGACCCAGCGTCGTAAGGGGCAGTCTCCTTGCGCCCCATCCAGTCCATAATGGCTTGCTCCAACTTCTCCATGTCTCTGAAAGCCCAGAGACTTTACTCACTGGATTTCCAAAACTCCTGACACCAGAAAGGACGTGATCCCATAGAAGTGGACTCCGTGGGCCAATCCCAGGGGGATGCCCTCTTCCTAAATTTTCATGGAGGGTGTTGTCCTACCTTCTGGTCTGTGAATTAATGAAGCTGTATAGGATATCATTTATTCCCAGCTCTTGAATTTCAGTCACTTGGTGTCATTAAATAGTAGACCTGTGTGACATCCTCTGGTATGGTGAGATAGTCAGGCCCATGGGCCTCTCAGGTTCAATGCAGCTGCCCCTGGCGTGGGCCTGAAGGTCCTCTCAGCCACCCTGCCTCCCATCTTCTGTCTTGGGTGGCGCCAGCCCTGGGCCTGCTTCACTCCCTGACAACAACAGGCTCCGGTCCATCCTTGGGCTTTTAAATAAGAATCCCTGCCCTGCATCCGGGCATTTCACTTCTGTCTGCCTAGAGCAAGAATTTCAGTGTTTGTTTGAAAAGGGGGACCATTTACAAGCTATGCCCTTTGTGAGCTCCCCTTTGCTGAGTAGCTCGTAGGTGCCAAACTGTATGTGGCATTTTACATTCATGTGTAACCCTCACAACAACCCTCTTTGTCATATTATACCCATTTTATAGACGAGGAGACCTAGGCTCAGTGTGCCCAGGGCACACTCACTAGGAAGAGGAAGAGAATCCAGGTTGACCTGGACTGACCTCCAAGCCTGTGCCCTTCGCCCTGTAAGAGGCAAATCAGGCAGGGGTGGGGGGCAAGCTGGTTGGGTGTCAGCCCTGCTTTTTGCTCCTGTGCTGTCCCCCCTGAGGGGTAGAGCTTACGGAGCAAAGGGAGCTGGGGTGGTCTCATGGGCCAGCCTTGAAGGGCCCTCATGGCTCTGGGACCAGCAGCTGTATCGCCACCAAACCAAGCGTGGCAAGCAATAGCCATTCAGGAGACAGAGACCAGGGCCCAGCCGACAGCTCCCATCTCCCCTGGTGCTGCTGCCTGCTCTTGTCTGGTCTTCACAGTGTTCCCTTTCCCGCCCCCCCCCCCGCCCGTACACCCCCAATCTGTTCTCTCAATGGGAGGAACCCCACGCAGCCCTCCCACCCATTTTGATGATGTGGTTCATTAACAGGTGTGTCCATATAAAGTCATGGCCACAGAGCAAAAGTAGAACCAGGACTCAGGGTTTCTGGCTCCCAGCCCAGAGCTCCTGCCTGTGGAACAGGCAGCCTGGGGAGTGAGAGGGCAGCACCCTCCCCATCCCACCCCCTGCAGGAGAAGGGGACGTGGCTGTGGCCTGCCCCAGAGTCTCCCATTCAGACATGTTCATTGGCTCCAATGCTTCTAGAAACACCAGGCCAGCTTTCCTGGGGATGTGCGCTGCCTATCTGTGTGCACATCGTCCCTATTGTCCCCCACTGCCTGACCCCCGCCACGTGGCCTCTGGATGTTTCTGCAGGAGGAGCTTCCTCAGACCCACAGTAGCATCTTTTTCCTTCCTTTGGTCGGTCTGTCGTCCCATCCCCGAAATCTTGGGGCAGGGCCCTGAGATGCTCCTTGCAGTGCCTGTGTGCCCTCAGCCCTATGCCCTGAACGCTGGAGGCTGGGAGAGGGCCACCCACCTCTTCAAAGTCCCCTCGGGAGGAGGCCCCACAGCATGTTTTCCTGAGGTTTTTATTCCCTTTGCTTTAACCCGCTTTTGTGAGGCTATTATGTAGGACTGGACACGTTTTGAAAGTCAAAATTCTCAATTCTTTTTCTGACTCACTTTCTGCTCTCAGTGACTTCGTCCAGTATTCTGTGAGTGCCCACCAGTGCTAGGCCCTGGGCAGACCAGGCTGCGGAGGCCCCCTGCCCGGCGGTGGGTTTGACTAGCTGTCCCACTGGAGGGCTGGGCTTTGACCTCGACCTCTCCTTCAGGGATCAGCTGGGCGAGAATGACTGGTGTTTCCGCCTTTCTCCTGCAAATGAAAGCATTTGCCTTTATTGTTTTATTATTCCCACGGGAACTGAAGGTACTGATGCCACATTCCTCCCTGTTCACCGTTCCTTGTCCTGAGGACAGTTGGGTCCTGGGGATGCCTCTCTCCAGCACCTTTTGTCCCCAGTGATGGGGCCTTTCCCAGGTACCTGGAATGGGGGCTCCCCCGAGGTGTCCTTGCCTGGGGACTTGGGTTTACTCCATCCAGGACTGTGGCCATTATACTGTGAGCAATGGGCAAAGCATATGCCGAATTGCCTTGGAATTACCACCATGGAAAATAACCTGGGCTGTAGGAAGAACGCCCACCCCAAGCCCGGCAGGTCACGAGGCTTAAACACGCTCCCTCCTTTAACCTGGTCCTCACGACCGCCCTGTGAGGTGCACGGGATCAACCCCAGTCCATACCGAGACTGTCCCATGCCCAGCAGCATCCCAATCATGACCACCCTGAGACTCGAATCCAGGCTGTCTTTCTCGCCAGTGCCCTGCCATCCTTGGCAGTGAAATGGACTTGGGACTTCCAGGGAAACAGGTGACCCACCCTCTGAATTTGGGTTTCTCCCCCCACCCCATGATGACGCACATCAGCGATCTAATGGGCCAGCCAAGGTGGGGCGTTTCCCTTTCTCCACCCTTGCTTATTTCCTTGGGGTGACTGTCTTGTCTTACATCTGTGGTGTCAGCTTGCGGTGCCACCCAGTCTCTGGAGAAATCTGAGATTTAGGGTCACCACTTGATCAAATAGACCTTTGCTCAAATTTTGCCCTCAAAATTTCTCTGTCGTTTGGTGGGTTTATGTCCTTGTCCCAGGTTGAGACCTGGGGAGGTCTGGGCTACAGCTCAAAGCACTTTTAATGCCGGCGCCAGGAAGAACGAGCTCGAGCCCAAATCAGGCCCCCAGTAGTCACTGTGAACCTCTGCCGCAGGGCTTTCCATGTCATCTGTTTTGTACGTGCAGTTTTAGGCCTTAAAACATTTCTGAGCCCCCTGGGGGTTTCACTACCAGAGGGCATGGAGCAAAACAGACTCATCACAGTAAGAGCAGGTGCTGCATCTCCCCAAGGTTGGAGGGACCTTGGGCCCAAGGATGGACAGTCCCAAATTTTCTCAGTCTGTACCAAGTACCCAGAACTCAGTGGGATAGAGAAGTAATTGCCCCTGCCTTCAAATAGCTGGTGACTTGACATCATCAAGAACAGCATTCGTGGAGCTCCCTGGTGGTGTAGTGGCTGGGCTTCAGTGTGCTCACCACTGTGGCCTGGGTTCGATCCCCACTCAGGGAACCAACCAGAACAGCATTTGTGGTTTGGCCCCCAGCTTTTCATTGTGCTGAGGCTCTAGGTGCTGGGTCAGGCTGCTCCTGGGAGATCTTGCCCTTCTTGGATTGTGATGGAGGGCCAGGCAGTTACCCTGAGCCATGCATGGCACCTTGTCCCCACCCCCTGGTTGTCCAGGCCCAGCCTTCAGGGCTCTTGCTGCAAACAGTCTACCAGGCGGGGACCAGCACCTAGTGTCATGGCCTGAGTAAGTGGTAACCAGCTCACACTGAGGCCCGAGGGGCTGGGGTGCCCTCCCTTAGCCCCGAGAAATTGCCCTAACTTGGCTGAGTCTGCCGTTGCTCCACAGCCCTCGCCCACTCATGGACCGCTTGCTGAGGACCCCTCCCACGGACTGGACCATCCAGCTCCGTGAGGCAGTGTCTGGTTCTGATGCTGCCCTGTCGAGTTCCTGAGCCCCTCGTTGGGCTTCAGCAGTCCACCTTCCTGCTTCTCTGCTGCCCTCCAAAGGATGCTTCCCTACTCTAGTCAGGGGCCAAGGGGCTCAACCTCTTTCCCTGAAGAACCAAACCCAGCGCCACAGCCAGGAGCCTTCACTGTCAGTCTGTCATGAGCATCCAAAAGGAGGCGCCCTCCCAGGCTTCCTACAGCAATAAGCAAAGCAGAAGCAGAGAAGGTGGCCACGTTTACCCTCGCGTGTGCCTGTCCGTGCCTGTGTGCATGCCGTCGTCGTCAGCACCCCTTTCACTCTTATAGGGGCTGTGAGAAACTACGGTCACTTAGCTACAACCCACAGGTCCTGCTTCAGGGAGCCACCAAGCAAGTAGGCCATCTCTTGCATCCCTCCAGGAGCAGGGTCCTCTGACAGCACTGCCCCCCGCCCTCCGTGTCTGCCCCTAGGATGGGGCTGGACATCTCTGGGTACTGGGCACTCCTTGGCCAAGGAACCAATTTGGATGGTGTTTTTTATTTCCTTTTAACAAAAAAATACATGAGGATATATAATGTGATGGGGGTGATGAACAATTAGCTGTAGCATGTATAAACTGTATACTGACCTTTTAGACTTTTTCCTTTTTTTTAAATAAAATGCTTGACTGGTTTCAAGCTTCATTGTGAAGATACAGTGTCTGGATTTTATTTGGCTGAAGAAAGGAAGGGTACCTAGCTTTGTGTCCTGGGCACGGAGTTGTGAAATCAGAGACAAGAAGCCCAAGCGAGCCCAGAAATAGGGGTGACTTCTCTCTCTGGGCCTGGTGCACCTTGATCCTCTTAACCTCAGTGTCCAGAAGCCAAGGGAAAGCTGGGTGTCTCCCACAGAGTTCCAGCTCTGCCTAAACTGGGAAACTGCCTGGCCGGGGAGTCCTCAGCCTGTCACTGGCGTTGCCCTCTGATTCGTAAGAGTGGGGGTGGGGGTAGGGGGCTCATGGTTGGTTCTGCAGGGACTGCCCAAGCCATCTGCTCCCAGGAGTTGAAGGGCATTGCCTCAAGTTTTATTACTTCCCCAAGGGCAGAGCCAAGGTAAAACCACTCTGACTTGGAACCAGGTAAGTTTGTATTTAAACAAAGTGACACCACCACCCCACTTCCTAGGGAGAGAAGAAAAGAATCAGAAGAGTTCCTAAACAGAAGACTTTCAAAGTGGAGATTTACACATAGTACTCATCCTTCCAAAGAAAGCAGTGCCCTTCTGGCAGACCTGCTTAGGAAGAGAGGTGATTCCTATACGGTATTAATCTCCGTTCCCATAAGAAGGGAAAATCATCATGTGGTTCAGGCTCCCCTTGGGAGCACTTTCTCGCAGATCTTCCAGACTAAGAGTGCTTAGCCATAGACTGCAAGTGGCAACAGCATGGGCTTCCCTGGCAGGCGCGAGGGTCACCTGGGCCTCACGGGATGGGATGGAAACTGGGCCGTGGTGAGGAACCAAACCTGACTTACCTACTTGCCTCACTTCAGGTGTCAGTTGGAGCCAGCACACACCATTCCCTTTAGAATGTTCCAGGAATGCCATGCCAGACACATCCCCCTCATTCATCCACACCCGCAAACACCCTCCTCTCAAGGGGCCTGGGGAATTTGTGGGTCCAGGACTCACATCGTGAGGTCACTCTTCTCCAAGTCCAGGGTCTTTCATGCCCACCCCTTCTCTAGTTCAGTGTCCATCTGTTGCTCACCGTCTTGCAACCCATGCCTCCTCATCAATGGTTCTCAAATTGTAGTGACCATGAGAATTAGTCAGGGAGCTTGTCAAAGTGCACATTCCTAGGCTGCACCCCTTTGACAGTCGGAACCAGCAGGGTAGATACCCTTAAAAAGCACATTATGAAGAAATAGCCTGCATGCTCAGAGAAACAGCCAGACTCACCACCTTGCCTGGCACAGTCCAAAGTGTTCAAAAATGGTGCGTCATACCATTATTCTCAATGTCCCCATCGTTTTCCTGAGCATTTACTGTGTTCCAGGCCTGTGGGGCACACTACATGCACCTTCAGTGCATCCTCACGATGCTCAGTAAAGTGGGTGCCTGCACTGTACACTTGAAGGCACTGAGTCAGATGTCTCATAGCTGGTGCCTGACGCATCTGTCCTCTGTGCACTCCTTGACCTCACACCATGCCCCGTCCCAAATGCTAAGCAAAGTACAGACCGCACCCTGATGTAATTATTTCCTGGGTTTGAAATCATCCTCAAGAAATACTTCCTCTTTCAAAAACTTAAAACTCTAATTACAGGAAAAGATCTAACTTTTGTTGAGTATATGCTAGTGGCTGGCAACCTTGTAGCTATTGTCTCTGCAATCTTCACTACAGGTAGGAATTATTATGCTCATTTTATGGCTAGAAGTTAACAGTCGAAGAGACTAAGTTTACCCCTGGTCACAGCTAACTTGAGTATGGACGTGGGTATCTCACATCAATGCCCCTTACCTTAATAGACCTGGCAGCTCCCAAATCTATCATTTTTTCATTGGCATTCTCCACGTGTGTTTTCCAGGACAAATGTCGATAAATATTCTGAAATAAGTGTTTCGTGGACATGTAAATTTGAGATAAGAATGCCTTTCCCACAGAGTGGTGAAGATAAATGGAAATAATGTATGCCTAGCACGTAGAATCAACAGTCTTCAAATATTTTCATTGCCTAGCGCAGGAGTTGGCAAACTTCTGCTTCAAAGAGTCAGATAGTAAATATTTTGGGCTTTGGGAGCCAAGAGGCAAAACTAGAATGTTATGCAAGGACTTATGTAACTATTTGAAATGTAACCATTTAGCATGTAAAAACCATTCTTAGCTCTGTGAGAAACCAGGCCCTTGGGTGGATTCGACCCAAAGGCAATAGTTTGCCAAACCCCCTGGCCCCGTGTATAATCATTTTCTATTTTATTGCTTTTCTCTAAATGAAAGTTTTTCCAAAGTATGTGTATGGAACAGCAGTCCCTCACATGATCATGACCGAGCATTGTGTGGTCAAATCCATTTGGCAGACACAGTGTGAGTGTCATCCCAGCCTCCACCTTGGGGATTCATGTCACACACGAGCACGTTAAAGGCTCTGAGAAGCCTACGGGCAAGAAGCTGTTCACCCTGCTTGATCCAGCGTTTTCAAAATGTACTTGACAATAGAAATCCTTTTGTTGTGTAGCATTTCTGAACATCCCACAGAACCTACTTTGGAAAAGGCCACAGCGGATCCTAGAAATGAACCATTATTCGGAATGTCACAGTATGAAATCGAGCTTGTGCCCCGTGACGCATACACCTAAGGACTCCGACGTGGATGGTGTGTGTCACGTGCTACCTTCAGCAGAGTCACCGGACCAGCTTGTTCTTGACTTCAAAAGAAGGTTTGCGGAATTTTCTCTGTTTATCCCGAGACCGTAAGAGTGTTCATTTGGAGGGCCCTGTGGAAGCCCCCTTAGAGGGGTCAAGATGCCAGATAGAGCACCTGTGCCCTTGGGTGGTAAGCAGCAGCTACTGGGTGTCCTAGGAGGAGATCTGAGAACCAGGCTGTGTCCTTGTGCTGTGAACGTGGACTTGCTAAACTGCTTCCGCTGTATTTTTTATTATGGTAAAATACACCTAACAAAATGTATGTGCAGCTCAGCAACATTAATTACCCTCACATGTTGTGCAATCATCACCCCATCCGTCCCCAGCACTCTCTCCAGCTGAAACCCGGTGTTCATTGAACGACTGCCCGGCCCCCGCCCTCCCCCACCCCTGGGAACCATAATCCTCCTTTCTGTCTCCGGGGTCCTCGCGTAATGGAATCATGCAGTATTTGTCCTTTTGTGTCTTACTTCACTTCCCATCATGTCTTCAAGGTTGGAGCATGTGTTAGAATATCCTTTTTAAGGCTGACCGATCGTCCATTGTACGTTTTTACCGTATTTTGTTCCTTTACCTGTTGATGGCCACTCGGGTTGTGTCCATCTTTCAGCTACTGTGAACGTGCGTGCGCAAGTATCCGTTTTGAGTCCCTGATTTCAGTTCTTTTGGGTACGGACCCCAGAAGTGGCAGAGCTGGATATGTAATTCCATGTGTAACCTTTGGAGGAACCTCCATACCGTTTTCCATAGTGGCTGCTCCAATTTGCATCCCCCCAGCAGTGCACGAGGGCTCCCGTGTCCCCAAGTCCTCACCAGCCCCCACCTCTTGTCTTTTTGACAACAGCCATTCTCACAGGTGGGATGTGACATCTCCCTGTGGTTTTGATTTCCCCACAGAAATTTTACTTTCTATTTGGATGCTTTTTATTTCTTTTTATTGCATAACTGCGCTGGCTAGGACTTCCAGTCCTATGTTGACTAAAAGTGGCAAGAGTGTGGGTATGGACCTCACTTTTGAAGTGGAATTTTAAAAATAACTCCTCAAATGTGAGTTTGTACCCACTCATTTTAAAGATGACAAAATTCTCATAGACTCGCAGTGTTTACACTGAAATGATTTTCATGATAACGTAAACCAGGCCTAAGCATGTTCTTTTTGTAGCTATTAAACAAATGAAACATGAACAGTTTTAGAGGTGAAACACACAAATACAAAATCAATAGAGTTTATCTTAACATTAACAGAAGAGTTCGTGTTGCCTTTTTTATAATTCTTTTTTGAAATAGTTTTAAAAAAGTTATGTACAAGAGCTGTCAGGAAAGTATCCAACATGACAATGACAAATATATATATGAACTGATGTTGCTTTGCCCAAACTATATCTCCACTCACAGTGACAGGATGGAGCCACCCACACTGGAACAAGTTTTTGGAGTCAGTCTGCCTATGTATTCTGTGCATTGTGACAGTTCATGTTTCTCTAATGGAAATACAGGGAAGGCCTTTGCTAAAACAGCACATCATGCTGCATTTAGCCCTCACTTGGTGCAAAGGTATCACTTACATGTTGTCTTAGTCTGTTCAGGCTGTTAGAACAAAGTATCATAGACTGGCTGGCTTACAAACATCAGAAGTTTATTTCTCACAGTTCTGGAGGCTGGGATACTAAGACCAGGGTGCTGGCTAGGTTCTGGGGCGGACCCTCTTTTGGGCTACAAACTGCTCCTCACACTGTTGTGTCCTCACATGGTGAGAAGAGAGCTGGTTGGCTCTCTGGCTTCCTGTAAGTGTGTTGCTCTTGTTCATGGGGGCCCCTCCCTCACAACACAATCACCCCCA
>PVJL010001612.1:145359-248839 GCA_004026885.1 Lyroderma lyra
AGGGGGAAAAAAGTCAGGCATGGAGATTTAAGCAAATGAACCAGTCAGTTATTTTACACATGTTCCTACTGAAACAAACAGGGATGTGTTGTGCAGTATTACAGAACATAAAACTTGCCTGCACTTTTCAGAGAAAACTGCAGACTTCAAGGAAATGGTTTCAGTGGGTTGCTTTGGGCCCAGCTCCAGGGCCCAGGCCCCTTGAGGGAACCTGAGTAAGTAAAGTTTGACAAACTAAGTGATTAATCACTTCTGCCACCGGCAAGTAGGGCAAAGCCCATTAGAACATCTCCTCTTTCCAGGTATACTCTGCTCATGGCGTTTATTTTCAATCAAAAGCAGATGCTCCCTGGGGGATGTGCTGCCGAGTTTCTCAGAAGTACCTCCATGTCAGTGCTCTAAATGTGGGCAGCAAGGGTTGGTTTATAAACGCAAATGCTTCCGAGAACCTCCTGCTTTGCAAAACTCTCTTAGTTCTTCTGGTCACATAATGGGGAATGCCTATATTAAGTTCTGCCTATATTTAATTACCTTTACAATAGGAAACCACTTGGTAGTTTTTCAGCTAAGGGGTACAAGTTTGGTGTCAGAGGTGGGGTGTCCAGAGAACTCCTGAATTCCCAAAGATGCACCTGAAATAATTCAGAATTAGGACTCAGGACTTATTATAGACCACGTTCAATGTTCAGGGGCTCCGTCCCCATCCTCTGCCCTTCTCTACCTACTCACAGACACGAGTTCAGTGACCAGGATAAGGGCTCCCTCCTCTGTGCTAATCATTCATTGAAAGCTGGAGGTTCCAACATCAATTCAAGTGTCCCTTCTGCGTGGGTGGAAAGACAGCTGCCCAGGGTAGGCTAGCGAGCACCTTTGGTGGCTGGGAGAAGAGGGAGCTAGCATCCCCTTGCACACGGCTCTCTTTTAGCCTACAGGGGCAATATGTCCCCTGCAGAGTCAAAGTCTGCCCCTTACCACCAATAGTGGGTCAGTCACATCAGCCAAGCACACACACACAGGGCTGTGTGTTTCCCTTGCCACGCACGTCCATTGTGCATCCAACGTGCCCTTACTGAGGTTCCTTCACAGATGTCTGCGCTGGCTCTGCAGATCTGTGACAGACTTCCAAGGGACAGAACTGCCTTGGCTCAGGATAATTGAGTCTAGAGAGCCTATGTGGACAGTCCTGAGACCTGCATCTTCATGCATGAGAACCCAGGAACAACCAACTGAATGCTGGGGCCTGCTCTGGGCCAGGCTCAGTGCTGGAGCTGAAGACAGAGAAAGGAGGGAGAGCAGTATCATCCAGGAAGACTGACCTACCAACACCTCCAGGTAACTCGGGAGAATTATGAGTGAGCATCTACATAAAACGTCGGAGGGGCATGGAGTGGGGAGGGAAACTTGCCTGGGCGTTTTGAGAATTATGAAAAGCTGCCTGAAGGCCAAAAATAGAGGACCCAGTAGATGCGGGCAACATTTCCAAAACTTGAGCTGTTTGAAAGCACTCTCAAAAATGGTGCCATGTTCCAGCACTTAATTTAACTCAGATACGTTTCTTTGAAGGGAAGCTTCATATCATGACAATAATTGGAAAATTTGTATAGTCTCCCATAAATAGAAAGTAACTCTAAAAGTAATGAATGAAAGCGAAATAGTGTCACTGGGTTCCAGCTCAGTCCATTTAATTACCTCTTAAGAGGTCCAACCCCGAGGCCTGCTCTCACTTTCTCTCTGTCAAAAGAAGATCGGGGGAGTTCCCTGATGGTGTAGTGGCTTAAGGCTTCGACGCTGGCGCTGTCAGCGCTGTGGCCTGGGTTCGATTCCCAGTCAGGGAGCTACCCACATACCAAAAAGCAAAAAAAAAAAGAAAAAACAAAACAAAAAAGAAGATCGGCGTTGGGGTTCCCTGGTGGTGTAGTGGCTAGGCTTCGGCGCTGTCAATGCCTGGGTTCCAAGATTGGAGTGAGTTAAGGAGTCATTAAGACAAGCTAACACCAAACTGAGATTCAATATTTCTATAAGCAGAACAAGTGCACGAGTCCAGAAAAGGTTAATAACTTGTACACTGTAATTCGGTGTCATTTCATGCATATGAAAATAACACCCAGGTGCCTTTCCCACACTTTAAAAAAATGCAGGATTGGGAATTCCCTGATGGTGTAGTGGCTTAAGGCTTTGGCGCTGGCGCTGTCAGCGCTGCGGCCTGGGTTCGATTCCCAGTCAGGGAGCTACCCACATACCAAAAAGCAAAAAATAAATAAATAAATAAATAAACACTAGATCTGGAGAAATAAATATTAAAAAAAAAAAATGCTGGATTAACTTTGATGCTTTTGTTAGGTCCAGGGACAATTTAACGTAAATGTAGACCAGCGTGATGGAAGAAATGTGAAAGGGAAACATGGCCCTCCGGATCCTGGGGAGCAGCAGGATGTTTTCGTAACCGAAAAGGGAACTCTCAACAGGACAACCCACTTTGATCACCCTTTTCTGTATCTAATAATGTTCCATGAAGTCCATGGTAGAAATAATTTTGAATTTAGTTGAAATGCTCTGATTTATGTTTTCTTAATGTGAGACCAGGTAGTTTGGTAATTAATTTGAGTTTAGACAGAACTGAATTCTCACCTACAAAGCGATGAAAATAATAGCATCTGCCTCACAGGGTAGGTGCAAGGGTTAAATGAGTAAATAGATGTACAGCCATTATAAGGTGCTAGCACGTAGTAAACACTCGGTTGATGGTAGCGATCATCATTATTGTTATTGATATAATTACACACATGAATTACCAAATGTTTGTATATAGCGGACATTGTGAGTTTTAACTTGTCTATAACCGATTTTCCTTTCTTCAGGTAACATCGCCCTCATTTTCCTTGGAACGAACCGCTTTCCCCCTACTCTCAATCTGTGTGATTTGGAAGGGCGGGTTTCATTCATGGGTGGCAACAATGGTCACATGACCCACAGCTGGCCAATCAGTGCAGCCCAGACTCCGGGCTGCAAGTGGCTCGGTAATAGGTAGGCACACGGCCCAAGCCATGTCAATGAGACTTGATCCCAGGACATTTGCCTACGATTTGGAGGAAGAAGAACTCTTTTCTACTAGGTAGTCTTGCCTTGTGGAGACCTAGGAGTCTCATAGGTGTGGTCTGGGATGGCGATGGAGAAGCATTTGGGGCAATTATCAAACGGAAGCCCTATCCATCACATACCTACAGAGGGGACATAGAACTCAGTTCCGGCTTCGCCTGTCTGTCTTCACAAGGTATGTAATGTCAGCTAGGTGGGCTGTGGGTTATTGGTATTACGTTTGCCACTGCTGGCTTTTTTTGGTCGAGGAGCTTTCCTTGGCTGGGAGTCGAATCCAGGCCGCGGCGTTGAGAGCGCAGAAGCCCAGCCACTACACCACCGGGGAACTCCCTGTTGTTAACATTTTTGCCCCATTTGCTTTATCATTTGCCCTCCTGATATATAAATTTTTTTCTGAAACATTTGAGAATAAGTCACATATATCATATATTTTTACCCCTAAACTCATCAGTGTGTTTTACCTAAGAATAAAAATTCTCTTTCATAATCACAGAGCAGTTATTAATGGCAGGAAATTTCACATTGGTAATATTTTTATCTACTTTACCATTCATATTCCAGTTTTATCAATTGACCCAATAATGCCCTTTATAGAATCTTGTCTCTTTGGTCTCCTGTAATTTGAAACAGTTTCTCATCTGTTCTTTGACTTTAATGACCTTGACATTAAGGAAAAAAATAAAGCCTCTCTCCTCTTTTTGTTATCAAATGTCTTCCATTGGTATTTGACTGACATTCCTTAGGATTCCATTCAGGCTATGCCTCTCCAGTGAGAATCCTACAAAAGTTGTCATTCTCAGGGAGTCCCATTTGGAGTCACATGATGTCCATTTGATCACTCGATGGTGGTATTTGCATTTTTTCTTCTGTATTATTACTGTATTTTGTTTGTTTGTTTGTTTGTTTGTTTGTTTTTAATGTGGGTAGTTCCTTGGCTGAGGACTCAAACCCAGGCCGCAGCATTGACACTGCGCCGAAGCCTAGCCACTACACCACCAGGGAACTCCCGTTGCTACTATTTTCTTCTTGCAATGACTAAGCAATCTGTGGGGTGATATTTTAAGATACTGCAAATATCCAGCTCCTCATCAAAATTTCCTCCATATATTTAGCGTCCATGGGTGACTTTGCCTGAACCAGTCTTCACTATTGTGTTAGTCAGCTCAGGCAGCTATGGGAGACTACCATAGACTGGGTGGTTTGAACAACACACATTTATTCCTCACACTTTTGGAGACTGGAAGTCTGAGATCAGGGTGCCAGCGCAGTCAGGTTCTGGTGAGAGCCTTTTTCTCTTTGTATCCTCACATGACATAGAGAGAACAGGCTTGCTCTTCTCTCCTATGAGGATACTGAGCCCATCATGGGGGCTCAATGTGGACGAACAGCACTGCCTCCAAATGCATTAGGGCTCTCAATACATGAGGGCTTCAACATTTGAATTAGGGGTGGGGGGGGGACACAAACATTCAGTCCATAGCAACTATTATAGTTTAAAAATGGTGATTTTCCAACTCTAGCACGTCTTTCAGATCCAAACCCACACTCTTCATTGCCTGCTCTGTGAAAATGGATATGGGCCCTTTAAATAGTGTGCCTTTGCCAGTTGGCACAATGTTTAGCTTTGACAGTAGAGGGCGCCGGAGAGACATTGCAGGAGGAACTCCCTTTCTGTCACTGGGTAGGTTCCCACAGCTGGGAAGCTTCTCTAGGGCCAGGCTCCTACGATGTGTGCAGCCAGCCATTGCCTAGCTCCTGCAAGACACAAGAGCCGACAACACCTAACAAGCAGCAGCTTCCCCAGCCAGTCCCCCTCGAGCAGCTTCACAGCAGAATGGCTCTGGTGAGATACGGCCTATGAACAACTTGCCTACTGCATGGATTTCCAGCCAGTCCTGGAGAGTGGATATCCAGCAGGGTCACTGATGTGTCACCACAGTAACCTCCCTACTATCGCCCAGACCAGGGCTGTATCCTCTTAAAGTCTGGCTCCTAACCCGACAAGGGCCTGTTCCTTAAGTGCACTATCTCAGCCCTGGGGGCGTGGCTGCTTGTCAGTCATCCATATTCTTTAGAGTTCCTTTCTTCCCTTTTGTAAAATTGAAATATGAATACTGGAAGAACTTCAATTATTTTCCTGTTTGCCCCAGAATACTTGTTGGCAGCAGTCCTAACCTTACCCCCTCCTCAAATTATTAAATACAGATCATGTACATTTCTGTTCCATTAGGATTAGAGACAAGCTCTGTTTAGAAGTAACTACAAGAACAGTGTGTGTGTGTGTGTGTGTGTGTGTGTGTGTGTGTGTGTTTATGTGGGTAGCTCCCTGGCTGGGAATCGAACCCAGGCCGCAGCGTTGACAGCACCGAAGCCTTAGCCACTACCCACCAGGGAACTCCCCAAAGAACAGTTTTTATATTTTATTTTCACACTGAAAACCAAAGTTGGAGGATTCATACAGATTTGCTTCAGTCTCAAAGAGCGTGATTTTTATGTAAAATTAAATGAACATGGCAAGCAAGCTGCATGTTTTTTTCCCTAAACAGGAAAATTAAAGAGAAAAAAATTATAGACAAATATGCCTCATAAATGTAGATGCAAAAATTCTGAACAAAATTTTAGCAAATTGAACCCAAAAGTATTTTGAAAAGGACAAACATCAGATTTATTCAAGGACTCAAGATTGGTTTAATGTTGAACATCAGTCAATGTAATTCATCGTAATAAAAAAACATACTGATAAATTGGACCTCATCAAAAAAAAATTTTTTTTTTTTTTGTTATGTGGGTAGTTCCCTGGCTGGGAATCGAATCATCAAAAATTTAAAATTCTCCCTATTCAAAAGATACTCTTAAGAGAATAAAAAGACAAGGCAAAGACTGGGAGTCAATATTTGCAAATTGTATCAGATAAAAGAGTTGTGGGATGTTCCCTGATGGTGTAGTGGCTTAAGGCTTCGGCGCTGGCGCTGTCAGCACTGCGGCCTGGGTTCGATTCCTGGTCAGGGAACTATCCACATACCAAAAAGCAAAAAAAAAAAAAAAAAAAAAAAAAAAAGAGTTGTGGTCAGAAAATATAAAGAACTCTCAAAGCTCAACCATAAAAAACAAACAACCCAATACAAATGGGCAAAAAAATTGAATATATACTTCACCAAGGAAGATATACAAGGTCGGACAATTAATTTCATGAACTCATCCTAGAAAAAAGTGCTACCTACCTTATTACTGAATATCACTACGGTCACCTTTGAAGGACTCCCCTTGGGAAGCTAGGCACTGATGCTAGCACCTAGTCCACCCTTCAAAGCCATTTTGTGGAGTTCTGTGGTGGTGTAGTGGCTAAGGCTTCAGCGCTGTCAATGCTGCAGCCTGGGTTGATTCCCAACCAGGGAACTACCCACATTAAACAAACAAACAAACAAAACCAAAGCAATTTTGGAACTCTTTTTCTGGAATGACCATCAGAGATCTCCTCATACTTTGCCAAGGTTATGACACCTTACTGAGGTGTTTGTACAGTGCTGCCAATGTAAGCACATGGTGGCAAGTTCGTGAACTTAATTGTCAGATTTTGGGCAACACAACAACTCCGAGGCCATTCCAGAAAAAGAGTTCCAAAATTGCTTTGAAGGGTGGACTGGGCACTGTCATTGGTGCACAGCTTCCCAAGGGGAGTCCTTGGAAGGTGACTGGTGGGTGATATTCAGCAGTGATGTATGTAGCACTTTTTCTGGGACAAGTTCGTGAAATTAATTGTTCGACCTCATACAAATGGCAAATAAGCATATGAATAGATGTTCAACATCATCAGTATTTAGGAAAATGAAAATTAAAACTACAAGAAGATATAAACTACACACCTATTAGAAGAGCTAATATGAAAAACTGACCCAAACTAAGTGGTGGTGACAAAGTGGAGGAACTGGAGTTTTCCTACAATACTGACTGGTGGGAATGTAAATGGTAAGACCACTTTGGAAAATAGTTTCTTTAAAACAAAACAAAACAGGGAGTTCCCTGGTGGTGTAGTGGCTAGGCTTTGGCGCCCTCAACGCCATGGCCTGGGTTCGATTCCCAGCCAGGGAGCTACCAAAAAAATAAATAAATAAATAAAAGTAAAAAATAAAATAAAACAAAACAAAAACAAAACTACCATATGTTCATCCATTCTACTAGGCATGTATCCTGACCAGGAGAAAGGAAAGCTTGTGCCCATACATAGACTTGTATTGCATGTTCATAGCAACTTTACTTGTCATCATGAAAAAGTGGAACATCCACACATTGAACAAGTAATTGGACAAACTGGTGTATTCACACAATGGAAAACTACTTAGTAATGAAAAGGAATGAAACCCTGAAATAGAAATAAATCTTGGGAGTTCCCTGGTGGTGTAGTGGCTTAAGGCTTTGGCGCTGGCGCTGTCAGCGCTGCGGCCTGGGTTCGATTCCCAGTCAGGGAGCTACCCACATACCAAAAAAAAAAAAAAAAAAAATTATTAAAAAAAAAAAAAAAGAAATCTCAAAATAATTACACTTAGTGAAAG
The DNA here is from genome assembly GCA_004026885.1 of Lyroderma lyra. Taxonomy (NCBI): domain Eukaryota; kingdom Metazoa; phylum Chordata; class Mammalia; order Chiroptera; family Megadermatidae; genus Lyroderma; species Lyroderma lyra. Next base: position 153,006 of record PVJL010001612.1, read on the forward strand.
AAGCCATACCAGAAAGAGTACGTACTATATAGTTTTATTTATAATGCAAAGTACTCTATAGTGACATAAAGCAGATCAGTGGTTGTCTGGGGACAGGTGACTGGGGAGGGGCAGTAAAGAGAGATTGCAAAGGGGTGTGAGGCAACTTATTGGGGTGATGGGTATGTTTATTATCTTGATTGTGGTGATGGTTCCACAGGTGTATGCTTATGTCAAACGTATAAAAGTATATACTTTTAGTATGTGCAGTGAGGTGTATTAAAGTTTTTAAAAAATCATGCCGTTTGCTGGCTAGGGAATGTATCATAGGAAGAAGCAGGAAAGGATGCAGGAAGGCTAGTTAGGAAGGTATTGCAGTCGGCAAGGTGAGATGGTGGTGGCAGCAGAGACTGAGAAAAAGTAGAGAGACTCAGAATATATTTAATGGAGAGAGTGAAGATAGTGGATTGAGTGTGGGAGGTGAAGAAGACGGAGAAATGACCCAATACTCTTAGGTTTGGGGCCCGAGCAATTGCACGGACCATGGTACCATTTGTGGGGGATAAAAAGACTAAGGTAAAAAACAGATTGGCAAGGAGTGTGGACAACTGAGATTGACAAGGACATGTGTTCTCTAAAATTTCGTCTGTGGCCCAAACTGCACCAGGAAATGCCTGGTGTGTGAACTGGAAATGCTGGTAACTGGACTCCACCCCAGACCTGCTGAATCTGCATCTCTGGGGTTGTAACAAGTTCCCCAAGTGACTGAAATCTATATTATGGATTGACTGACAGCTACTGGACTTCATTCTCCCTTCTCTTTTTCCCTCCTTCCCATTTCTTTCTTTCTTTCTTTCTTTTTTTTTTTTTTTCAGTGGTTCCCTGGCTGGGAATTGAACCCATGCCACAGTGTTGAGAGTGCCAAAGCCTTAAGCCACTACACCACCAGGGAACCCTCTCCTTCCCATTTCTTATCCTTCCTCCTTTGCCCTTGCTAATTCCCCCTGGAAAGTTAGCTAAGTGAAGAAGGCACTAGAGATAGAGCAATTATAAACACCTACCACCTAACATTAAAGCCCCAAAATACACAAAGCAAAAGCTATTGGAACTAGTAAGTGAGTTCACCAAGTTTATAGGATACCTGATCAACATGCAAAAATCAATTTATTAGCAAAAACAAACAAACAAACAAACAAACAAAACTGGGGAGTTTCCTGGTGGTGTAGTGGCTTAAGGCTTCGGCACTGGCGCTGTCAGTGCTGCGGCCTGGGTTCGATTCCCAGCCAGGGAACTACCCACATACCAAAAAGCAAAAAAAAAAAAAAAAAAAAAAAAAAAATCAATTTATTTCTATACAGTTGTAATGAATAATCTGAAAAAGAAATTAAAAAACAAACCTAGTTATAAATAGCAAATTATGCTATTATAAATGATAAATTATGTCATGTATAACAGCATGCAAAAGAATAAAATGCTTAGGAATCAATTTACCAAAGGAAGTACAGATCTCGTACACTGAAAACTACAAAATACCATTGAAAGGAATTTGAGACATAAATAAGTGGAAACATCCATATTCCTGAATTGGAAGATTTAATATTAACATGGCAGTACTCACCAAATTAATCTACAAATGACTCAACATGTTTCGCATCAAAATTCCAGCTGTTTTTTTTCAGAAATGGACAAGCTGATAAAATCCACACGTAAATGTAAAGAACACAGATAGCCAAAACTGACTATAAAACCACAGAAATCGATAGTGTGGTTCTGGCATAAGGACAGACATGAAGACCGTTGGAATAGAATTGTGAGTCCAGAAATAAAATCTAACATTTATGGCTAAGTGATTTTCATCGAGGGTGTGAAGACAATTCAATGAGGGGAAAGAACAGTCTTTTCAACAGATGCTGGGACACTGGAAATCACATGCAAAAGAATGAAGTTGGACCCCTATGTACACCGTATAAAAACATTTACTCAAAGTAGATTAAAAACCTAAAAGTCAGAGCTAAAACTATAAAACTTTGAGGAAGACAGGTATGTTGCTTCATGACTTGGATTAAATAATGGTTTCTTAGAGCCTCAAAGTACATGCAACCAAAGAAAAAAATAGGTCAATAGACTTCATTAAAATTAAAAACTTTCATGCTTCAAAAGGTATTACCAAGAAAGTTAAAAGACAAACCAGAATGGGGGAAAATATTTGCAAATCAAGCTAAGGGACCTGTGAGAAGAGTATATTAAGAACCCTTACAACCCAGGAGTTCCCTGGTGGTGTAGTGGCTTAAGGCTTCAGCGTTGTCAATGCTGCCACCTGGGTTTGATTCCCAGCCCGGGAACTACCCACATTAAAAAAAAAAAGGACCCTTACAACTCAATATAAAAAGAAAACTAATCTTATTTTAAAATGGTCAAGGGATCTAAGTAGACATTTTTTCCAAAAATATGTGTCAGTTTGGTCTATAAACACAGAAAAAAAGACACTCGGCATTGTTAGTCATTAGGGAAATGTTAAATCAAAAATCAAAATGAGACACTCCATATATCCCAAACGGCTGCACTATTTTTTTTTTTTTGTTTTGTTTTGTTTTGGTATGTGGGTAGCTCCCTGACTGGGAATCGAACCCAGGCCGTAGCACTGACAGCGCCAATGCTGAAGCCTTAAGCCACTACACCATCAGGGAACTCCCACGGCTGCACTATTTTACATTTTCTCATAAACTGTTGGTGGGAATATAACTCAGTGCAGACATTTTGGAAAACAGCGTGCCAGTTCCTTAGAAAGTTAAATACGGGGTAACCATATGACCAAGCCATTCCCCTCCTAGGTGTATACCCCAAACATACAACCATACAAAACCTTATACATGCATATTCATAACAGCATTATTCATAATAGTCAAAAAGTGAAAACAACCCAAATGCCCATCAACTGATGGACAAGCAAAATGTGTTCTAGCCACACAATGGAATATTATTCAGCCATAAAAATGATGGAAGAACTGATACATGCTGTAACATGGATGAACCTTGAAAACATCATGCTACATGAAAGAAGCCAGTCATAAAAGGCCACGTGGGATTCTATTTAAATAAAATGTCCAGAGGAGGAAGATCTATAGAGACAAAAAATAGATTAGGGCTGGTGCCGGAGGTTGGAAAGGAAATAGGGAGTGACTGACTATTAGGAAGCATGAGGTTTTTTGGGGGCGGTGATAAAAATGTTCTGAAATTGTGAATACGTATACTAAAAACCATTGAATTCTACACTTTAACTTGGTGAAATATACAGCATATGAATTATGTCTCAATAAAGATGTAAAAAATAGAAAAGTGCACACCCACACACAAAGAATGCAGTTTCTATAGGTCTTAAATGGATTAGGTCATGCAGTAAGTTTAGACAGATAAAGCTAGAGGTAAGAGGAGAGTTAATGGAGCCCCCACAGTTTGGAGCATTGTTGTGGCCCAGTTTCCCAGGTGAGAAACTGAGCTATATAGAAATTTAAGGTCACATAATTAGAACAGGATGGAATTCAGATTCCAGCCTACGAAGTTGATAGCAGAGCTGGGACCCTTAACTGCGACATTGCCCCATCTCCCAGAAATTTGTGTCTCTGCTCTAAGATAAAGGAAGAATGGAGAACATCTATAGCTGGGAATTTCTCCGTGTGATTGCTCTCTTCTTCCTAGCGACAACTCCACAGTGCTCATCAGAAAGCACTCATCACTGGGGTGTCTACCATCTGTTTAATAGACATCGTGGAAGTCGGTTTCAGCAATTTCTAGAGCAAAATTCAGGACAAAGCAATGCCTTTGAAGATATTCAGCATGCGTCTCTCCTTCATGGAAAGGAAGTCTATCTGCCTACGTGAATACTCAGCTGAGAAAGATCAGATAGAAGGCTCTGTGTACAGGGCCTGAATCTCAGAGCAACCTTTGCAAACTCAGAAATATGTCGATATCCAAGATCTTTTGAATGTTCATGACTGCACAGGACAACACAAATTCATCAGAATCCATGTAATAGAACCGACTTCTGTTTCTCACAGGACATTTCTGTGCTTTAATGTTTAAGATGGGGTTCTGTTTGTTTGTTGAATCCTCATTTTTATCTGATTATCTAATGAATACTCGTACAAGCCCAAAATGCACATTTCTGTGAGCTGGATTCCCACAGGTGAAAAAAAATCCCACGTCAAAGTGTGTGAACATTTTTAAAGGCTTTTCAACCTCCTTGCCAAATTGCTTTGCAAAAAGATTGAACCAATTTACACTCCCACCAGCAGTGTATGCAAATATAATTAAATGCAAATTCTAAGCTGTAGAGAGTCTCTCATCCTTAGGTATTACACATGAAAAATTTTTTTCAGTGCTAACAAAAAGTGATCCAGGATGCTGAAAAAAAGAAAGTCTGATATAAACATGGACCAGATAGTTAAAACAGCTCTTAGGCTTTGGGAAAGGCCAAGCAGGATGATAAAAATGTTAAGGCATCATACAAAGCAAACAGCACAATTCTGAAGGGACGATTAACAATTTGGCTTAGATTGGGATAGCAGTCGCCAAGAATGCCGGGCGTGGTCATGGTACCAAATTCTAGTTTAGAAAAAGCAGGGTATTTATTTGTACTTCACGTTGTTCTAAAGACGATTTAAGATACCTGGAGAGGAGAAGTAGCATTGTGTTTGAATAATCAATCTTCTGAAAATGAAACAAACCCTTGAATTACAGTCAACGTTTATCTCTCCCCTACACGGGATGCCCCGCCTCTGTAATCCGAGTTCGGCTTGCAACCACAATGACCGCCTCTATGTGTAATAATGGGGCACGGTGATTTTAGGGGGCACGGGAGTGCGGCAGGCAAAGAGACGCCCAGATTCGGGGTACCAACCCTCTGAACTCCACACAAATCCAAAAGGTTCTAGGACCTCAACCTTCAGCCAGGACCCCTTCCTCCGGTTACTTGGGAACCCGCCTCCCGTCTCCGCCTGCGAGTCTTCCGTTGCTACTTCTCGGTGCCCCTTCCCACCCGCTTCCACCAGAAAAAGGGCTGACGCCCGAAGGGAAGCCAAAAACTCGATTGCCCCCTTTTCCACTCCTTTCACTTTTGTTCTTCCTTTCCCGCTTTCTCCATCCCTTCTTCCCTCTCTTCTCGTCCTCCCCTCTCCCTCGCCTCCGTCTCCGGCCTCTTCCCCGGGACAGATACGCGCCTTCGCCTCCTTCCCTCGGGTTCAGAGCTCCGCTGGTCTCCCTTCCTTCCCTCTTCCCCCTCCCTCTCCGCTCGCGGCCTCTCCCGCAGCCAATCAGCGCGCGGCTTCCCGCGGCTCCGCCCCCCCGGCGGTTCCGGGCGGGCCCGGCCCAGCTCAGGCTGCGGGTGCGGAGGGCGGCGCCGCGTGGCGGGGTTCGATGGGGCCTGGCGGCCGGGCAGCGCGGAGCTCGTCGGGACGCGGGCGTGCGGGACTGTGAGGAGGCGAGGCGGGCGCTTCGGCGCTCCCGGGATGGGCCAGCCCGGGCTTGGCGGGGCCGAGCCAGAGGCGAGGGCAGCGCGCGGGCCAGGCCTGCGGGGCGGGCGGCCAGGGGGCTGAGGTAGAAGTGGGCGCGGAGGAAGGGGCCGAGCCAAGGCGGTGGGTGGAGCGGCGAGGGGGGCGGAGGCTGGGCCGCGGCGGGCGAGCGGAGCGGCGCGCCTGTCCGGAGCTCGGCGGCGCCTGAGAAGGCTGAGGCGGCGGCGGGCCCGGACAAGCGCCCGGAGGTGGCGGACGAGGCGCCGGGGGCCCCCATGGGCGGGTGTGTGGGCGCCCAGCACGACTCCTCGGGCAGCCTCAACGAGAACTCGGAGGGCACCGGAGGTAGGTGAGCGCCAGGGGGCAGCCTCGGCCCCCCATTGTTCCCGGCCAGGCCCGGCCACCTGTCCCGGGCCCGCGGGGAGCGCGGCCGGGACCCCCGCGCCCCTTTGTCATCCCCTCCTCCACGTCACTCCCTGCGCCCCGCTTCCGGCCGCCCAGCCGGCTCCGGGGTCGCCCCCATCTTTCCCTGGCCCCCCCGAAAAGTCCTCCGCGCGCCGGGGATGTAACCCTCGGCCTCCTGACCCCATCGCTCGGCTCGGGAAACTCGGACCAGAAACTGCCTCTCTGGCCACCGCACTCGCTCTCCAGCCCGTTTAATTATTCAGGAACAGGATGGCGGCGCTGGGGCTGCAGAAAAGCGAATTGATGGCGGGGGGGGGGGGCGCTGGGGGCTGGGGAGCGGAGCCTAATGCATTCCCTCCGACGGGCCCCGCTACATCTCTCCGCACCCTGCCTTGTTCAGCAGAGTTGGCTGGTCTCAGCTTTCCCGAGTTTCAGATGACAGCTGCCCTGGTTGGTTCCAATTTGGCCATTTAAACCTGCAAGTTTCTGGAGCTCGGTCGGGGAAGTCTCGAGTGGCCACAGGCATTATTTTGACGAGGGGTGGGGAAACGGCCTGCGCGAGTAAAACGTGGCCGCTCGCGGCAGCGCGAGGGTGGTGTTGGGCCAGCTTGCTGTCGGGGTGGGCTAGTCAAATTCCTATCTGTCTTACGTAAAAGAAAATACGTAGCATGAAAGTACAAATAACAGGAGAGCGTGACTTCCCCTTAGGATCAGTACTTTAAAAGTTGCCTAACGCGGAACGTACTTTATTATCTTGTAAATAGTTTGCTGAGGAAAGGTATTTTAATTCGGTATTGTACACAGTTCTACCTCTACTTAAATGACCTTTGGCTGAGTTCATTCTCCAACTTGTGTGGAGGTTCGAATTTTAAAGAAGAAACAGCTTCTAGGAATAGTGAGGATCATAGTGTTGGATTTGTTGCAACCTTATATGTGATGTCTCAAAGTGTGAGGCATAATTATAAGCTCCTAAACTAATTTGTTTGGGGATAAAAGGGTTTACAACGTTTTCTTACATACTAACAGTTAGTTGTTGCTTGCTCTGTCACTTAAGCTCCATCTATAAACCATGTACACCTAACTTTTGGCTGATGAATTTCCTGAAGTACATGATGTTTAACCCTGCCACTTCGTTAAAATCTGTGGGTATTCTGTATGACTAAATTTTGGGCAAATAGTTTGAGAGCTCAGTGAAGTATTTCTTGAAAAAGTCATCCATGGAAACACTGCTTTTTAGTGCATTATTACTTGCTGGCACATTGACAATGAGATCCTCAGTGACAACAAAGCAGGAAGATAAAGAGGCACGATTTAAAACACTTGAGTCAAGCAAGGTCAGATTGGTCACAGTGATTCTTCCTGACATTGAGGTGATCATTAATAGTACCCAAGTATATTAGTAATTGTTATAGGTGGTGGTTAATTTTAATTAAAAATCATTCTAAAATTCTAGTAAACATCTTTTCCCTTCTTGGTAATGAACTTGAGCGAGTTTGTTTAAGCCTTTTGGTAGTGTGTACGACCAGCCAGGCATTATTAGCATGGGCCTTTAAAAGCACCAAGTCTTAGCTTTTGGTAATTTATTACCAGTGGTATCTAGTTAGATAGCTATAGTATCAGTTTCTTTGAGAACTTGGTTCTCTGAACCTCACTTAAGCTGAGCTGTGTCTTTCCAAATTAAAATGTAGGAGAAAGGAACACCAACCACCAAACCTCTTTTATTTTCTTCTGGAGAGAAAGCAAGGCCCTGATGTCAGTGGGGTGGAGGAAGGACCTAGGTGGGATAAAAGGATTATTTCTGGAATTTACTTATGGAGGCCTTTATTCTCCATTGTTGTCATGATAGTTAAAAGTTAATTGGTGGTTTAAAGGAATTAGCTTAGGTGAGTGTTTCAAGTTAACATAGTAAATAGTTCTTGCTCATTATGGTGTTGGAAAGGGAAAGACTTTTTCCTAAGGGTGTTGGCACAGATCCTTCACGTTTCAAATATACAATAGTGGTTAGTAGTTTTAATTTGGACATACTGGGTTATAAAAAATTCTTTTATTAGTATGGAGTAAAATGTAGCCTGATGATTTTCATGACAGATAAAATAATTACATTTGCAGTGTTGTGCAGACCTCACCACTTTAGAATAGCAAATACTTATGTATGTATGGAGAAAAACTTCCTTATTAGGTGGACTACTTTGAAGGAATTTGGGAAATTTTTGCAAAAGACTATAACGTGAAGTTGACAATTCACATGATAAGATTTGTGTTACCTGTTTTGGAATCATTTGTAGTATCTTTCTCTGGCTTATTTGCCTAGAATTCAGTTTTTTTAGTTTCAGCTCCTTAGACCATTTTTTTAATGCCTAATTTTAATCAAGACAGGTATATTATAGAAGTAGATTCAACAGTTTTTTCCAATCTTTCATGCTTCTAGGCTTTTCAGTCATTTTGACATTTTTAGATAGCATAGCCTATATGGTTTTCTGTCTTATTGTGATGAGATTGTGATGCTCGGGTTGGTACTTGGGACATCTAGACAGGTGTTAACCCATGGCATTTGCTAAGGAATTTAATCTCTTATGATTTTTAAAAAATAAATATGTGGGGAAAAATAATAAAAGAAATTAATTGAAAACAGTCAAAGAGCTTCTTATTTTGTTCACCTGTTTAATGACCATAGTGATGTACAGTGTAGGTTCTCATTTTCTGGGCATGTCATTTATTTCATACATTCAGTGACATCCCAAGAAGAGTGACCCTGGTGATCCTAAGTTTTGGTTTATGGAGGTAACTCTGAATGGTGGACATTCTTTTCTTTATTTCAGAGTATCTTGAGAATATCATGGCATTTTTTCAGATATCCATTTATAGCAGCCTTGCATACACCTACTTGATGAGTAACATTTTTGAATAATAACAGCTACCATTTATCCAGTATTTATTATGTAACAGGTACTGTGCTAAGTGATTGTGTTCTCTCAATTTAGTCTTCATCTCTGGGAAGTGGATAATATCTCCATTTTTATAGGTGGTTGAAGCCAGGAATAAAGTGTACAGTTCAATGGCATTAATTATATTCACAATGTGCTACCATTACCACTATGTGTTTCCAAAATTTTTCATCACTCCAAATAGAAACTTTGGATCCATTAAGCAATATCTTTGCTCCTCTCACCACCTGGTGACCTAATCTATGTTTTTTTCTGTTTGCCTATTCTAGATACCTCGTATAAGTAGAATCATGCAACATGTATACTTTTATTCGTGGTGTATTTCACTTAGCATATCTTCTGAGTTCATCCTGTTGTTGCAAGTATCAAAATTTCATCGTTTTTATGGCTGAATACTATTCCAATGTGTGTATATACCATATTTTGTTGATCCAGTCGCCTGTTGATGGTCATTTAGGTTGTTTCTACTTTTTGGCTACTGTTAATAATGCAGCTATGAACTTTGGTGTAAAAATAGCTGTTTGAATCCCTGTTTTTGTTTCTTTTTGGATATACCTAGGAGTGGAATGGCTAGGTAGTATTGTAATTCTATGTTTACCTTTTGGAGGAACTGCTAAACTTTCCGAGGATGGCCACACCATTTTACATTTCTGCCAGCAAATGTATAAGGCAAGGTCGTCCAACCTGTCGCCCGGGATGGCTTTGAATGCGGCCCAACGCAAATTCATAAACTTCCTTAAAACGTTATGAGATTTTTTGGCTGCCCTTTTTTTTTTTCTTTTTTTTTTCCCCCTAGCTCATGAGATGTTGTTAGTGTGAGTGTATTGTATGTGTGGTCCAAGGCAATTCTTCCAGTGTGGCCCAAGGAAGCCCAGAGGTTGGCCACCCCTGAAGGGTTCCTATTTTTCCACATCTTCACCGACCCTTGTTGTTTCCTGTCTGTTTTAAAACTATAGCCATTCTAGTGGTTTTGAAGTGTGGTATCCCATTGTGGTTTGGGTTTGCATTTCTCTAATGTTGAACATCTTTTAATGTGCTTTTTTTGACATTTGTGTATTTTCTTTGGAGAAATGTCTAAGTCCTTTGCCTATTTTTTAATTGGGTTGTTTGGGGCTTTTTTTTTTTTTTTTGAGTTGTATAGTCCTTTATATATTCTGTATATTAAATCCTTATCAGAAATACAATTTGCAAATATTTTCTTCCATTTTGTAGGTTGTCTTTTTACTCTCTTGATGGTTCTCTTTTATGCACAAAAGCTTTTAATTTTAATGAAGTGTTATTTATTTTCCTTTTGTTGCCTGTGCTTCTAGTTTCAGTTTTAAATATATGTATTTAATCCTTCACTGATGGAGAAAAAAACAGATCTATAACGAGTAATGCACAAATCTTGAAACTATAACATTTGCTTTCTTAATTATGAACAGAGAAGTGTGGTAAGTTTATTTCTGTCTATGCTGGTGAAAAGATTGATTAGTAGTGAAGTGGTTTTTAAAAATTTGACAGAGGTAATTCATAAATCCACTTCAACTTCTTAATGAAGAGATGATTGTTGTATTTTCTGAGGAAACATTTTACAGTCATCAAGCATTGAATACCTACAATATGCCCAACATTGTGTTTGTTGCTGCTGTTCTGGTAAAAGGAAGCATGATCCTATTTCTTGAGTATGTTAGAATCCTTTTTTAGGAAAGCCTGATATGCACAATATGAAGCCTAATATTAAACAATGTAAAACACTATGTAAACATATAAAAATACCACAGGATAAACTGCAAGTGCTGAGGTATGGTCCTTCAACCAGCAGTATTAGCATCCCTTGGGAGCATGTGAGAAATGCAGAATCTCAGGCCCCAGCCCTGGCCTCCTGAATTACAATCTGCATTTTAACAAGATTCCCAAATGATCCCCATGCACATTAGTTTGAGAAGCACTGGTAGAGAATTGCTTATAGTGGGAAGAGACTATCTTGAGAACCCATTAGGTAAAAAAGGCATGAGTTAATGATTTATTGGATGTAGGGACATAGAAGAGAAAAGAAAACCCGTGTTTTTGAATTTGGGTGACCAGGAATATTGAGAAAGCTTGTCAGGTTTGGGGTTACAAGAAGGAGCTATCTGAGGAAAGCCATAGTTCACCTTTTGGTATGTTAGAAATTAGTTGATAGAAGATTTTTTTTTTTTTTTTTTTTTTTTTTTGGGTAGTTACCGGCTTGGGAATTGAACCCAGGCTGTGGCTTTGAGTGCGCCAAAGCCTAGCCACTACACCACCAGGGAACCCCTAGGATTACTGTTTTGGAGTCAACTGGAGGAGGTTGACTGAAGGTATAAAATTAAATGACTGTTCTAAGTAAATGAAAAGAGAAGGAAAGTACTAAGAATTAAGTCATGAGAATTTCATGAAAGGTTGGAGAAATGAAAAATCACCTCTTCTGACTGTAGAGCCTGACCATAATAAGTGCTTAGTAAACTGAATTTTGTTGAGTTATTGGGAAATATAGGAAGATAGGTCTGCCTGTGAAACTAATAGATCTGATTGTATCTGAAAAGATCATACTTATAATTTCAGAAAATAATTTTGTTTGTTAACTTTTTGTCGTAGTGTGGTATTTGCAGAAATTCTAGCTGTAGTTTGTTGCTTAGATCCTAACTGAAGATAGACCCCAGAATATACCAGTAACCCTTTTGAGGGTGTTGTCCTTCACAGAAATACATTCTCTACAATACATAGTTACTTTCTTCACTAAGGACATTATGCATTTCTCTTCCTTATATATTTTTTTCAGTGTCCCCATGTATTACTTGTACACATCTAACTTGGTTGGTTGGTGAATTTTCTTGTGCTTCTATTCTTAGGGCTGTGCCTATAAGGAAAAAATGAAGCAGAATTGAGCAGGAGATTTAGTCTCCTTTTATCCTTAGTGTGAAAGTGGAAGTAAAACTCTTTTTTTTTTTTTTTTTTGGTATGTGAGTAGCTCCCTGACTGGGAATCGAACCCAGGCCGCAGCGCTGACAGCGCCAACGCCGAAGCCTTAAACCACTACACCACCAGGGAACTCCAAGGAAGTAAAATTCTTTTGTATTTTCTGCGTTGTTGAGCTCTGGGGCTTTACAAGAGGGATGCATACAATTTCATACCAAATGGAAAAAGACATTCTTCCGATTTTTATTTTTTTGGGCGGTTCTCTGGCTGGGAATCGAACCCAGGCTGCAGCGTTGAGAGGACCATAGCCTAGCCACTACACCACCAGGGAAGCCCCTCTTCTGATTTTTAAAATAGGAACCATCGACTCCACGTAAAGCAGAGGGTGGCTGATTTTACTAGGAGGAGAATGGAGTTGTGGGGAGTGGACCAGAAGGAAAACAGGCAGCAAATAGGTATAGGTTGGAAATACAGTGATACTCTGGGTGGGTAGGTCTGGGAGGTATGAGAATTGAATTTAAGTCAGGGAAGTAGAGGTGGAAAATATTGGGATATGGGGAAAGCTGAATCCTCTTTGGGAAGAGATTTAAGCTTTCCCATTTACATTAAAATTTGATGTGGGATGTTGTAGCCTCTGCCTAATCGCCTACCTTCCATTGGGCTAGTCCTACTCTGTTTTCAATTTTCTACGAAAAATTGGGACTCTAATACTTTCTATATTTTTAAAAGTGTTTATATTTCTATATATTATTTTATATGTAACATATTTCTATATAAATATTTACATTTATATGTTTTCTACTATGTTTTATATTTTCAACATAAAAGGTTGAAATTTTTTCCCTAGTCAAGATTAACTTGGAATTTATTTTGGAAAGGCTTTTTTTTTTTTTTTTTTTTTTTCTTCTGTATGTGGATAGTTCCCTGCCCAGGAATCGAACCTAGGCCGTGACAGCGCCAGCGCCGAAGCCTTAAGCCACTACACCACCAGGGAACTCTGGAAAGGCATTTTTAAAGAAAATTTTTGCTATTTTCTTATTAAATGGGCTGTTGCTTTTCATCTCTGATTTTATTTAGGAAATCAGTTGCTAGTGCTATATATACTATGAACAGAAGCTTTAGCCATTAGAAATTATAGGAATCTTTATTCTTCTGATTTTTGATAGTTCTAGTCTATTACCCTCTTTCTTAGGAGAAATTTTAATAGATGGATTTTATTTTTAAATCTATTTGCTTTTCTTACTGTAAATGTAAAACTTTGGCAGCACCTTGCTAGTAGTACTATACGCAGGTGAGTCTTCTAGTGAGAATGATTATTCAGTGTTAATCACTAGTAATAAGGAACTTTTACCTTTATGTTAATGATTAGTTATCTCTTGTGGCTTTTGAACAAAAGGCATTGTTCGCTTTGTTGCAAGAAAGCATTAGGTTGATTTTGGTAAGCAACATGATCATAATAATTGGGCATGTTGATCAATTTGCTGATTTAGTGATTCTCTCATTTTTCCTTACTGCAGACCACCTGAATGGTTTATCTTCATTTGGTGGACCACTGCACCTGATTCTTCCCGCCGTCCCTCACCATCCCTACCCAGCTCTCTGCTTCTGCTTATCGGGCAGTGCTAGGCTACCAGCACGTTCCTCATGTTCACTGGTAGTTCAAGGACCCTAGGTTGAGACTTTACTAACGCGTATGTACTTAAAGATGCATGTGTGTTGGCCAAGAACAATTAGCATGTATTCGTCTTGCATCAGTTACTTTGACTTGTAGTCAGCAAGAATCAAGTTTATTTTTGAATACATTCCATCCATATATTGAGCTGAGAGGTTAAATATTGCTGTGTATACATTGGGTGTGATAATGCCATATTTTTGCATGTTTGCAATAGAACTTTTCGAAGTTTCCCTTGTAGCTCTCTTTTTAGAAATACATTTCTGTTGAAGTTGGATGTCTTAAAAGCTATGTTATACAAGTTTTAATAGGCATTTTACTTGAGTGTGGGGTCCTTAATGATAGACGTTTTCTGAAGACTTGACTAAGTTTTGGGCTTCTCTGATTCAGTTCTTACCCTCACAGGAAACCCTTCATATAATTTTTTGCATTTATTACAATTGACTTGTAGGTATAAGCAAGGTAAGCCTGCTTCTTTACATTGGTTCAAATAATTTCCAGGCTGTGTTATGTGATGAGTATCAAAGGGACAGAGTAGCAAAGAATCCAGGTCATTTAAGTTGTCAGTCTGCTTCATGATAAACTGTCACTTTCAACTCAGGACAGACACTTTATTTTTTAGGTGAGTTAAGATGGTTCTTCTGAAACTTAAAAATAGCCCGCCTCCATTATTTCTGACTACCAGCACTTGAATAGCTAGAAGTAGAGCTATAAATAAGGTGTGCTCTGTGATATCAAGTAATTTGTACTCTAATGGAAGAATTGTACATTTAAATAATTAGGAAAAGTTCAAAAAGTCTCTACAGCAATAAAAAATGTAGTATGGAAGATCAAGAAGTAGTGGGGAGCAGTGTCAGAAAGCTTCACTGAAGAGGTGGCATAAGAATTTGGTCTTGAAAGGAGTAGATGAAGAAAAGGCAGAAGGGCATTCTGTATGCAGAGGAAATTACTTGTATAAAAATATGAAAAAACATGACCTTTTAGGGGACTGGCAAGAAGCTTGAAGAGGGGATAGGTGAACTGTGACATTGTTAAGATATGTTGTCAGATTTTGGAAGGCATAATTATCATCATCAGTAGACCAAGTTGTGAGATATTGATTGTAGGTGGTACTAGTTAAGTGGTTTTAAAAGGTTTTTTGTTTTTGTTTTCTTTTTGTGCATGTAACAGATTAAACTAATTCCCATTCACTGTTGCATGCCGAGGCTATTTTATACAGATTTCTGATATACATGCTAGGTTTTTAGAGTCTTTAACATGTCTTTATTCTTTTGTAATATTAATAGTATTGTACATATGAAGCATGAGAAATGTGTTTTGGAGTTCCCTGGTGGTATAGTGGCTTAAGGCTTCGGCGCTGTCAACGCTGTGGCCTGGGTTCGATTCCCAGCCAGGGAACTACCCACATTAAAAAAAAAAAAAAAGAAAAAAGAAATATGTTTAACTTTTTTACACACACACGAATGCATTTGTCCCAGAGCAGTCTTTGTCTCCTGGGTCCTAGTTTCCTGACACATGGAAAAAGTTTGGGTAAAGATTCTGTGGACCTACCTGAGTTTTAATCCCATAAGAAAAGGCCTGTATTAGCTGTAGTGTTTTCAGCTCAGTTTCTTCCAATGTTGAAAAAGGAATAGAGTAGATCATCTTTGTCAAGATTATATCTTACTCATTTTTGAAACATTTTTAATGACAATTTTCAAGTATATTGAAAAGTTGAAGGACTTCAGTACAACAAACATTTGAATACTCATCACCTTCAGTGGTTCTCAACCTTCCTAATGCCGCGACCCTTTAACACAGTTCCTCATGTTGTGGTGACCCCCAACCATAAAATTATTGGTAGCTGCTCTCTACACATGTGTGACTAGTTCGCATAAGTACATTATGTGTTTTCCGATGGTCTTAGGTGACCCCTGTGAAAGGGTGGTTCGACTCCCAAAGGGGTCACAACCTACAGGTTGAGAACCGCTGAGTCCTAGATTAAACAAATATACATACATTTGCTTAACTGTTTGAAAGTGAATATAGATATTATGGCACTTCTACATGCAGCTATTAAAAGTAAAGTTCTATATAACAATACCATTATCATTCCTAAGAAGATTAACTATTATTTCCCAAGATTCAGAATCCCCCAATCCCCAGAAAGTTTTATAGCTATTTTTTGAAACTGGGAACTAATCACCATTTAAATTTTTCATCTGTTTGTCTCTTTAATCTTTTAAAATCTAGAACAACCCTTTCCCATTTTTTCCCTTATAACATTGACTTTTTGAAGTCTTGTAGAGTGTACCACATTCTGGATTTGTCTGATTGTTTCCCTGTGGTATCATTTAGTGTATTTTTATAGCCTCTGTATTTTCTTTAAATTAGAAATCAGATAGGTCTCATTTTAATAGAATATGATTCTTTAACTATTTCTTTTTTTTTTTTTTTTAATTCATTTTTATTGTTAGACTTATTGGGGTGACATCCGTCAGCAAGGACTACATAGGTTTCAGGCATACAATTCCACAGTGCATTGTCAACTTGATGTATAATAAGTTCACCACCTAATGTGACTTCTCTTTCCATCACCTTATATTTAGCTTCCCCCCCTCCTCTCCCACCCTCTTTAACTATTTCTTAGGCTATAGTGGATCCAAAATCCAGACTTTACCCAGTTATTTTCTGCTAACTTCCAACACTGGGATAATCTTTAATTATGGAATAAATCTGATCCTTTTTTTCATTTTCCCACACAGAAATAGTCCTACCAGTCTCTGAACTTCATAGTACTATTCTTAGAATACTTATTCCCTTTCTCTCATTCCCTCCCCAACTTTATTGAGGAATAATTGACAAATATAATTGCATATATTTAAAGTGTACATGTCATGATTTGATATACATACACATTGTGGAACTGTTACCAAGATCAAGATAATTAACACATTTATCACCTCATACAATTAATATTTTTTGTGTGTGGTGAGAATGTTTTAAGATTTATTCTCAGCAACTTTCAATTATATAATACTGTATTATTAATTATAGTCACTATGTTGTACATTAGATCCTCAAAACTTATGCTTGTTATAACTGAAAGTTTGTACCCTGTGATCTGCATCCCCCTTCTCCCATTTTTGCAGAAATCATGGTTATTTTTGTACATTACTTATCTTCTCAGAATGTTGCATTGGACCTGGGGTAGAGACTTCAGTTCACTCATAATACTTTAGGCTCAATTAAAAATTATGTGACACACATGTTTGACTTTATAATGGTGTTAGGGAGAAAAATAATATTTTTTCCCCAAGTCTTAATTCTAGAACAAGAGTTTTGTTAAATAGGACCATGCCGTGTAAAGAAAAGATATGGGAGTCAGAACCCTTGAGTTCTGGTTCCACCTCTGCCTCTATATCGATGACCTTAAATAAATCACTTGACTTCCTGGTTTCTTTTCTCATCTATAAATGATTATGTTGGATGAGATCAGTAGACTCGAAACATTTTCAACAATTGAATTCGTCTTTTTTAGGTATATCTTATATTGAACACTAACATATCAGCCTCAGCATTTGATTTCCTTTTGATTTACAGTCAATAGAAAACAAAAATAAATGGTTTAGAAATGGTTCATCTCATAAAGTTCTGTAAAGTTTGAATCACTAACATACCAGCTGTATTACACAAGACTTTAACACTAACATTGTGTCTTACAGTATTAGGGCTTATGTTATATTTTTCACTAAGCATCATTCAGTTACTTTTTTGATGAGATCATATGCTGAGCAGATGCATCTGAGCTTGTTGTGACATTTAATGAAGCCCAGATATCCATGTACTTGTATTAGTGTGTTTACTGGTATATTGTTATCGAAAGGTCCCATGCAGAGCTGTGGTTTTCCCAGTCAGTGACACATTTACAAGAAGTTCCCTAAGTTTCACACATATGCATAGAGAAGGCAGAGAAGCTTCATTCTAATGTCTCCATGATCATTTTGACCCAACAACATAAGCTAACAAGTTTCAGGATCGTCTTTATGTTTGAAATTTAATATTGATATGTGGTACTTTTTATTGTGGTTCTTAAAAATGGCAAAAATATATTTTACAAAATAATTTGAATTATGTGGAACTCTGAAACAGGTATTTCTTTTGTTTCCTTGAGTTCTTTGGAATCAGTTTTAAAAATCATGTGAATAGATCCTAAGAAAAAACTTTTTTTTTTTTTTTTTTTTTTTGTCTGTGGGTAGTTCCCTGGCCGGGAATCAAACCCAGGCAGCAGCGTTGACAGTGCTAGCGCTGAAGCCTTAAGCCGCTACACCACCAGGGAACTCAAGAAAAACCTTCTTAAACATAAATTCAGTCAAATTTTTCTACTCAGGATAGGTGTACTGTGCTGGACTTTGTATTAGATATTTGGAGTTTTAAAAAATCCCCAAAATAATAGCACTATATTAATTAAGAAGTTTACACAATTTAGAGAAATAAAATGCTACCCAAATTAATGTTAATGCTTAGAAAACTAAGAGCAAACAAAGGAAAGATAAAACATTAAAAACAGCGACAGCTCAAGGAGGTGGTGACTGTTGTGGCCATACCACTAATTGAAGTCTGGTTACACATCTGGAAGTTTGTTTACTTCCCCCCCATAGATTTGCCTTCGCCAGGAATTAAAAGGTTGAAGAACAAGCTCTCAGGTGGTCTTTCTCTTCAACTTGGTCTTTCAGCTTCATAATGCACTCTGTAAGTGAAGGTGTTTCATTATTTAAGAGAACTTTACCTTTCAGCTCATTTGGAGCTGGAAGTGCACCTTGGCACTCTTAGGCCTACTCTTCTCCTTATCTCTGACATGGCTTCACTTTTCTCCTTTTTATCTTGGGCATAAAGTATTTTAACTCTGCCTATAGTTGGGGTAAACTTGTATTATGTTTAATCTTTGGAAGTTCAGACAGGAGTGCTGGAAGGGATCAATGGGTGGGATCTTGTGTTTAAAAGGTTTGACTGTGACTTATGAAGGAGAAATCAGAATCAGTTGAGATGCGAGAAGGATGTGGTAGATGAGGTCTGGTGTCTGCTGTCTTTGTTAGGGTCTAACTGTCGCTTATGAAGAATGAACAGTATTAAGATGAAACATCAAAGGGATGTCAATGGAAGATCTTTGCACATAGGGAATAATGCTTAGCTTTTTCCCATTTGAGAGCCTTTGCCCAATTACCTTCACTTGCCTTCTAAATATTTGCTGTGGTGTTTTTAATTAATTAATTAATTAATTAATTAAATGTGGGTAGGTCCCTGGCTGGGAAACGAACCCAGGCCGCAACGTTGACAGCACCGAAGCCTAGCCACTACACCACTAGGGAAGTCCCAGTGTTTTTATTATTGATTGGTCTTAAAAATAACATGGTTCCTCCCCATGTTTCATTTTGTAATTGCTTTGAGAAATTATTTGTTTACTTGTTTATTTTCTGTCTTTTTCTACAATGTTGTAAACTCTGTGAGGTTAGGATCTTTGATTTCTTCTTTACTGTATCCCTAGTATCTAGTATAATTCTTTTTTTTTTTTTTTTTACGTGGGTTTTTGTTTTTTTTTTTTTTGTATGTGGGTAGTTCCCTGGCTGGGAATCGAACCCAGGCTGCAGTGTTGACAGCTCCAGCGCCGAAGCCTTAAGCCACTACACCACCAGGGAACTCCTAGTGGTGTAGGAGTTCTTGGTACATAACCGTTCACTGATACTTGATCAGTTGCTGATTGAATAAATAAGTGAAGTAATGAATGGATAGTTCTGCCTGTTTTATCACTTGGAGAATAAAAAGTTTACTGTGTGGCTTTAGTTATTTTATTTGACTTTTGGGTGAAATTATTTTATTACTAGTGCCTTAGTTACATAAAAGGCCATTTATTATCTTTAGAGACTTTCTTCATAATAATTAACTCGGATGGTTTTTTATTCAACCATTTGATGAAAGGAGGCAGTGATCTAATCTACTTATTTTGTGTTTATTTTATTATGTTATTCTTAGCAAACCTAGTGGTGATTTGAATTGCCTAGCATGTGAAAAGGGGGTTAATTATAGTTAGAGCACACCCAGTCCATTGGAATTATGATAAGCTATCCTGGAGCTGATTTTTGCTTACATTGAATGCAGCAGAAATCCAGGTGGTTTTTGTTTTGTTTTGGTTTGGTTTGGTTTTTTTTGGTATGTGGGTAGTTCCCTGGCTGGGAATCGAACCCAGGCCGCAGCGTTGACAGCGCCAAAGCCTTAGGCCACTACGCCACCAGGGAACTCCCAGAAATCCAGGTTTCACTGCAGCCTGTAAAGTATATTAATAGGGGAGTATTAAAGATACTCCTTAAGAATTCTTTGAATTTAGGTTAATTTTTTAATTTTTTAATTTTTTGGGGTAGTTCCCTGGCTGAGAGTTGAACCCAGGCTGTAGCGTTGAGAGTGCTGAAGCCTAGCCACTACACCACCAGGGAACTCTCCTAGGTTTATTATTTTAAGAAGATATTTTGGGGAACGTTAGAGGAGGGCAAAGTCTAGGGACAAGTCCATAGGATAGAAATGATCTTTGGAATTCTATACTAAAGACTTATTTCACTTGTGGGGTCAGAACTATCTGTCCTTTACTTATCTCCTAAACCACATTCCTCTATATACAAACTAGAAAGCATTGTGTTTTGAGGAAAATTTGATATTATGCAACTATGACAACAACATACATGTATAACTACATAACATGTCTTATGAGCTACTGAGTAATACAAATATATTTCCCTTTTTGTCCTATGTTTACTTATTAAAATCTTCCCAACTATGTTATTTGTACAACAAACATACATTGAGTATACCTGTGTGATATACTTGAATTTGTATGTAAATATCTTAGCAGGGCCTAGCACAGTGGCATGTAAGTAATAGGTACATAATATTTGTTGAATTAGTGGATCTTAGCAAAGTCATTAAAGTAATGACTTTTTAGTTGTTTAAGATTTACAAATATAGTTAACAAATATGTGAAAAGAACCATGATTGCATTACATTTTTCTTTGTAATTTTGGTTTTAAAAAAAATCCTCACATAGGATTCTTATGAGGACCTTTTGACTTTAAAGAAAGCTGGTATTACTATTGCCATAATACGGGGAGGAAACTGAGGCACACAGAAGTTTTTATCTGAAGGCGGGATAAAATGAGTAGCCCAAACTGTAAGCTTTGTCTTCTGTTTTCTAATTCAGTATTCTCATCACAGATGATGAGGGGTTTTGGTTGACTTTTCTTTTTTTGCAACAAAAGTGTGCCTGAGTGTTTTCTTTCATGGCAGAAAACACAGTTAAGGTGAAGTTGTTGGGACGTGGTTTTTTAAGGACTCTTATGTTCACACTCCAAAATGGAAATGGCAGCAGTGAAAATGAGGTGGGTCATTGACTTGGATCACAGTCAATAAATTGTATTGCATTTCACAAGATAGAAATTTTGAACTAAGATCTTAATTATCTAACTAGATCAAATGGGCAAAAGTAATAATCTTCCTCATCTTTTGTGTTCCTT
This sequence comes from Lyroderma lyra, assembly GCA_004026885.1. Classification (NCBI taxonomy): domain Eukaryota; kingdom Metazoa; phylum Chordata; class Mammalia; order Chiroptera; family Megadermatidae; genus Lyroderma; species Lyroderma lyra. The sequence goes on from PVJL010001612.1 coordinate 173,971, forward strand.
TACTCAGTTATCTTCTTTACATTGTTACCTCTGCTGTCTATCTCAGACTGAATGTTTTCAGCGTAAAACTCAGTTTATTCAAGCTTGACTTGAAATGAGCAGTTGAACTGCATAGGGAAACAATTCCTGAAAGTGCAAGGAAAGGCGGCTTTGTCCATTCTAGAAAAAGCTTAAAAGTTTTTCTAGGCCTGTGCTCTTAAACTCCATTAGTGGAGTATTAGAAAATCCATCTGTCTTGAATCATAAAGTGATGATGATTCTGAGAGGTGAGTTGAAGGAGATTACGTGAAAGCTCTGATTGGTATATCCAGCAGTTAAAGGCTAGGACTGGAACCCAGAAGTGAATGAGTAGACTTAACAATTATCAGCATATGGATACTTGGAACCAGCTCTTGCTTTTTTTTTTTTAAGTTTTTTTTGTTTTGTTTTTTTTAATGTGGGTAGTTCCCTGGCTGGGAATCTAACCCAGGCTGCTGCGTTGACAGCGCCGAAGCCGCCGAAGCCTTAGCCACTACACCACCAGGAAACTCCCAGCTCTTGCTTTTTTAGCTGATTAAAGGAGCGGAACCATCCCGCTCCTGGAGTGCCTGACTCAGAAGTGAGGGAGCTGGAACCTGTGGTGGTCCCACAGCCTAGTTTCATCATCATGGCTTGTGCTTTTTCTGGCAGCCACAAGTAAATTTCTGCCTCAGACTTCAGTTACCCTGGAAGTAATAATTTTAACTTAATGGTGATTAAAAAGCTTTTGGGCCTTTGATCATTGTGGCATTGCCAAAATTAACATAGAAGTCCTGTTGAGTGCTTGCTTCGGCAGCACCTATACTAAAATTGGAACGATACAGAAAAGATTAGCATGGCCCCTGTGCAAGGATGACACGCAAATTCGTGAAGCGTTCCATAAAAAAAAAAAAAGTCCCATTGAACAAACCCTTCTGTGAATTTGGCTTACACTGCTCTGAGTTTGTAATGGTTGTATCATGTCACAAATATTCCCTCTTCCAAATGACTCAGAGTGGTCTATATGCCCTTTAAATTCTCATAATTTTAAAGTGAAAAAGTGAGATGTATCACTACAGATAAGTAGGATATATATTGAAAAGTAACTTGAGAAACCATTAATGATACCCAATACTTTTGGAATGAACATTGAATTCTTAAGACATTTAAGCTGTAACAAGAGCTTTGAGAATGGGGAGAATTGCTTATCTGTTAGTGAATGAAATGTAATACTCTTAGGAGCAAGAAGGAGACTATCTTTTTGCATTGGATCGATCATGGGGTAGAAAATAGGTTCTTGTGTGTTTTGTAATATTGTTTTCTACATACCAGCACTAAATGTACTGACAAGAAGTTATGATGTAACTGCAGAGGGCTAGCAAAGTAACAAATGATCCTTTAGTATTTTAATAAGGGACTAGTGACTAGGGACAGAAGTTACATTTTAATGTTAAAGGCAGGTTTTTGAATTTGGGACAAGGGTGAATACTAAAAGTTTTATGAAATTTCACCATTTATCAGGAAGGAAAGGAAGTTTTCAGATGAAACATTAAGGGAGATAAAGAGAATTAAAATGTAGAGTAAAATTCTTTCCATTGGTAATTAGTTCTGATTTAATAATAAATAGGAAGTATAAAACACAAGCAAGTTATTTTTGTAATAAAATCTTGCGGGGGAGCTATGCAATTTTAATAAATAGGAAAAATATTGGTTAATGATGCCTTTGCATTTACTCCTGATACAATCTAAAAGCTACTTATAACATTGCTAAATTAATCAATACCTTGTCAGAAATTCAGTTTGGAGCACTTGTAAGATAACTTTTGCCTTCCAGGTAAGAAAAGAGAACAATTTAAAGCTTTTAATTCCTATACAAACACACACACACACACACACACACACATTTATAAGTATGTTCATTATATATACAAATATACACTGTATATACACATACACATTTGATACATACTATTTATTGTTTTTTATTTTATATCTTATATGAGAACTTTAGGACTAAATCTTTCTAACTATATTTATGTTCATTTTAAAGCTTTTTAAAAACTTTGAAAAAAATTTATTTCAAAAAGCATATTTAAGAAAAAGTAAATCATATTTATCCTGCTATCTAACAAACATTTTGGTGTATACCTTTCTGACTTAGGGTGTGTGGTTGTGTGTATGAGAGAGAGTGAGCAAAAAGGGGTTCGTATGTTCAGGGAAGTGTGAAGTGCTTTTGAAGGTCATTGCAGCTGTGGCTTCTAGAGCAGTTTGACTTTACTGATGTTCTCAATTTTGGATGTAATAGCAATGTCAGTGTCAGCTTTTCAGTTTTAGAAGGAGTGGTCAGTATTTTTTCTAAAATTCACCTGGCTATCTGTTTTAAAGGTTAGGAATTAAGAGTTAGCACCATGATGTGAGAAATGCACCCCTTAGGACTTAATCTGAGGAAATGCAGTGTAAACTAGAGCAAAGGAAATACCTCACTATAATTGGGCAAGTTTTCCAAGACTCTTGTATGGGCAATTTGCAATAATATAGTATTTCTTACTTTTATTGATAATACTTTCTTCTGAAAGGTGCAGTTAAACAACCTAAAAGTAACACTTAAGATTTTGTAATGGTGATAATCATAGATGTAATTTAAAAGGATTAAATGACATTCAAGATATCTTTCTTTTTTCCCCATGAATCTAACCAAAGGGTAGTACAGTTTCTAGTATATTTTCTGTTGCTTTGTTTGCATCAGATATCACTTTCTCTGTAAGGGAGATAGAGAATTTGATGTTTGAGTCCCAGTTCTGCTCTGCATTTTGTGTCAGTATCTTGGACAAGCCAAAATATTATGTTCTATGGTTCTGTTGAGCCGACTTTGATTCTTACGTGTTCTTAAAAGAGGGCTTTGACTCCACTTAGAAACCATTCAAGGACAAGGAGTTGGCAAATGAACAAAATTTCCAGTAAAGTATGTTTACCCACATTTTTGCTAGGCTCTTAAACAGAATTTCTCAAGCAATGGAGACTTCAAGTTGAAAAGGGAGACCACCTTGAATAAAGAATCTTATGGACTGCTAAGCACTTAATACTCCCTTGGCAGTGGGATTGGGACTGGCACCAGCATGCTTTTAGTAATTGGTGTATGCTATCTGGGAAATAGTGTGTTGTTTGGGCACTTAGGATCAATGCCAATTTGGTATGCTATGCTAAGCACTGCTTCACACTTTTGAAACATCATGGAGCTCCAAGACCTTACAGATGGACTGACTATAATTTCATTTTGGGAGAGTAGGTCAAAGTCTGGGACTATGTTGAAAATTTAGTCTAATAACTCTTAAAGCCGTGAGGCACAATAGTCGTAGTGGCTAAGAATATGAACCTTGGAGTCAAGTCAGTCTGGGTTTGAATCAGCTATATGATCTTTGGGAGATTTTTCTTATTTTTATTCATTTAACAAACATTTAGGTACTATTTTTTTATGTACGAAGTACTTTTCTAATTGTGAGGAGTATTACCTCATTAAATATTTGTAGCAATCCTATGAAATAGAGACTATTGTTGTCTCCCTTATCCTCTTCCCCAGCTAGATACTTAGCTTTTTGTTTCCTCATTTTATGGTGGGGTAACTGAGCAGATTCAATGGGACAGTCTATAGATAGCACTACACAGTAACAGGTCACAGTAAGCATTCTGTGTTGATTATTGTTATTTTTTTCTGAGAACAGCAACATTTTGTGGCAAAATGCTACTTTCTTTACCCATGATGTGACAGTCAGAGCAGTAGGGGTCATTTCCTATAAGGTCTTCTAAATGCTTTTAGGAACATTCATGAATAATCTTGGGCAGGGGGGTGGAAAGAATCTTGAGTTTATCAAATGACGTCTCAGAGAGTCTAATTCTTAACACAGACAGCACCCTTGTCATGCCCTGGATCTCTGGGGCAAGTGAGAGCTAATTTAATATCATAATTGCTTTCCAAAACCCAAATCCATATCCAAGGGATTATCAGTGTGTCACAAGTCGTCGTCTTTTGTTTTTTTTTTACTTTTAAACTATTGACATCTATTATCTAGTCTTAATTCAGATTTATCCACTTGTCCCAAAATGTCTTAAAAACTTTTTTCCTTACCAGGTTCCAAAGTTTATGTTCTGTCATTTGGTATAGACCAGTGGTTCTCAACTGGGGACACTTTTGCCCTCCAGGAGGTATTTGGCAGTATATAAAGAGGTTTAATTTAAACTTTTCCTTTATCCCTTAGAAGGTGTACAAGTTTAAGTAGATTCACATTAAACATTTTGGATACGAATGCTTCATGTTTGTATACTTTATGTTTCAGCACATCAGGAGGCTAAGTTTGGTCATTTGGTTAAGGTAATGGCTGTTGGATATTTCACTGTAATTTCTCCTTGGCAGTTAGAAATACAGTACATGGAGTGATCATGACACTTTAGTATATCTATTGGTGAGTGGACCTGAATCAGTTACAGGGTTGTAAGAATGTTTGTTCTTCCTTTATTACTGGCATTCTTCAGTAAGGAAGAGCCTTTCTTTGCTCATCACCTTTTGGTAGGGATTTATGAATTTTTATTTCTTCAGTATATTAAAATCAATGCCAGTCATTATTTTTGATGCTCCAAAATTGGTACAGATGTTTTCTCCTTCAGACTTGGAGTCTTTGAGGTGATCTCTTTATCATTAGTCTTTTGAGCACTTTATTGCTCTCTCAGAACAATCAAATGTCCCAGGCTTGCTTTTAATTTTCCTAGCTTTAGTCATAGAACTAGCCATTACTAGAACCTTTTAGTGGGGAACGGTTTTTAGAACTAAGATCTGGGAGCTCAGTATGCTCATTGCTACTGCTGGGTTGTCATTGTTTCTGAGCCTTTTTAATCACTAGAACTATAAAATACTTTTCATCTTAAATAATGAATTCATACTCACATATCCAACTCAGAAATAACCTGCTTTTTCCTCTATCTTTTTATTTGTTTTTCTTTTCTCTCTCATTAAAAATCTGAATAATAATCCTATGGGATCTTAGCTTCCTACTACATAGGTATGAGAGTGTCTGTTTCTCTATGACTCACCAGCAGTCAGATTCCTGGATTGTTACTTGAGAGCAGAAGAAATAATTCCCATATAGTTTTCACTTGCCTTTCTCTTATGAGTGAGGCTGAAAATTTTTTCATACATTATTTAACCTTTTTTACTTTATTATGTTCACCTCTATTGCCCATTTTTCTGTCACAGAGTTTTCACTTTTTTTCTTTCTTTTTTTGGGGGGTGGGGGGATGGTTCCCTGGCTGGGGATCAAACCCCAACCGAAGCCTAGCAACACCACCACCAGGGAACCCTCCTTTTCTTTATTTTTAAAAGTGCTTTATATGTGGCAGATTAACTCCTTGAAATATAAAGTTGCAAATATTTTTCTCCAAGCTTATCATTTTATATTTGACTCACTTTTTCCACATGCAAAAGTTGATTTCTCTAAGATTAAATTTATTAATCTTTCCTAATTGCTTCTGGAAAAGCATTTTCTGTTCCTAGGTTATAGAGAAATTAATCCATATTTTCTTCTAGTACTTGTATTTTAGTTTTCACATTTAAACCTTTGATTAATGTGAAATTTATTCTGGTGTACAGTTTAAAGTAGACACTCAATTTTACCTTTTTCCAGATGGCATCCCATTTTTCTCCCAAGGCTTAAGGTCACACTTTTGTTATATACTAAATATTCATTTATATATGGATTTTTTCTGAACTTCATTCTATTCCATTCTTCTAAATAGTCATGTGCTTTACACACATTTAATTGTAGTGGTTTTATGTTTTAATATTTGTAAGTAGGCCCAGCTCCCTTGTTGCCTTTCTTTCTCAGGATTCTCTTAACCAATCTTGCTTGTTTGTTTTTCTATATGTATTTTAGAATCAACTCATGTGACTTCAAAAAGTTTTTCAAAATTTATTTTCATTGAGCTCTTTCTTGACTCCCTCTTCGTGGTAGCGAGAGCGGCTGCAGCTCAGTTGCCAATATGCAGCTCTTTGTCTGTGCCCAAGAACGCCACACCCTCTAGGTGACTGGCCAGGAGACAGTCGCCCAAATCAAGGCTCATGTAGCCTCAGTGGAGGGCATCGCTCCGGAAGATTAAGTCATGCTCCTGGCAGGCACACCCCAGAGGATGAGGCTCTGACCACTCTGAAAGTAGCCGCCACATGCTTGGAGGTAAAGTCCACGGTTCCCTGGCCTGTGCTAGGAAGTAAGAGGTCAGACTCCCAAGATGGCCAAACAGGAGGAGAAACGACGACTGGTCAAGCCAAATGGCTAATGTGGTACAACTGGCATTTGGTCAGTGTTGTGCCCATCTTTGGCAAGAGGAAGGGCCCCAATGCCAACTCTTAAGTCCTTTGTAATCCTGGCTTTCTCTAATAAAGCCACTTAGCCCAGTCCAAAAAAAAATTATTTTCATTGAAATCATTAATGTAGGTGATTACCTTGGGAGGAATTGACATCTTTATAATGTTAAAGTCCGAGTATAAGAGATGGCTTCATTTTGTTCAAGTCTACTTTTGTGACTTTCAGTTCAGAATATTTTTCCTCATGTAGGTGTTGCGTTCCAATTGGTTGTTTTTAATCTTTTCTATTGCTATTATAAATGGGATCTTTTCTTCCAGTATATCTTCTAGCTGGGTGTTTTTATGTATATAAGAAAGCTTACATTTTACATTCTGCTACCATATTCATTTCTCTTATAATTTAATTTTAGTATTGATTTTCTTGTATTTTCCAGTGATGCTATTCACATCATCTGCAAAAGATGGTTTTACTTCTCCCTTTCTGGTTCTTACACTTGTAGTGGTTTTGTTCTGTCTGATTGTGCTGGCTAACATTTTCAGTATAATGTTAAACAGTAGTGGAGATAATGGGCATCCATTGTTGTGTGTACCCCTCCTCTCTGGAACTGTCTATAAATTAAGAGAAGAAAAGGTCCCTATATGCCACAGAATGTACCTCTGGATAAAGCCATTCCTCCCACCCAGTAGAATGAACCAGCCGTGGGGCTTGGTGTTAGATGACCATACATATTCTTAGTCCCAATTTTACATGTTACCTTCTTATTAAAGTTGGTTTTTGTGTGTTTGTGGGATTTAATTGTATGCTTTTGTAACATTTTTAATAATACACATCCATTAAGAAAAGTCCTTGAACCTGTTATGTTGCAGGAGTAGGTTTTTACGTGTTTATATACTCAGGACATTAATAGGTAGACTTAAATACTCTGAGAAACAGGCCCAGGAAGTCATGATGAGGTAATTATGTTGTTGTTTTCCCCTCAACAAAGCTAACTCAAGCATTAGAAATTATGTATATGCCTTTAATTGCTTAATTTTTATAAACTTTAGGATAGAAGCATAATCAAAGTAGTCATTTCTGCTTTATGAGGGAGTACCCCCCAAAAAAATCCCAGAATTTATTTATAAAAAAAATTATGTATTCTTACATGTTTAGACCTCAGTCACCTTCAAATTTGATACAATACACCTATTGCAACATTGCAACACTTTTTCCACTGCACAAAACAGTTTTTGATGCCTTTTAGTGCTTCTGCTGTTTTTTTTTGTTTGTTTGTTTCATCTCTTCCACATTGGCAAAGCATTTCCCTTTGAGGACTTTTTTTTATCTCGGGTAACAAAAAAAATCTTGCTTGGGGCGAGATTGAGGGTGAGGCATGGGCGTCATGCCATTTTTTTTTGGTATTTGGTACTCAGTGCCATGTGAGGAAGTGCCTTGTCATGGTGTATTGTTTGTGTAAATCACCCGTCATGAATGGAAGACACATTGAGAGAGTCCAGAAAATTCACTGAAGCAGAAAGCAGCCTCTCACAACACCAGCTGGTACACTGATGCAGATGGGTTCCTAGAACACTCATGTAGTGGGGGAAGCCTGTACTACAGGGGGCCCACCCTCCTTAAGGTAATTCCGATTGTTTTTGGGTTTTCCCTCTAGTATTACAATAGCATTAAAAATGCTGTATCTAACTTACTTAGGTAAGTATGCATACATGTAGTCTTTACTGCCTAATCTTAAAATGCTGAGTACTTAAGGAGTCGAAGCTGATAGACCAGAAAAGTGCATTACCTTCTCCTTTATTATAGGGTTCCTCATTGGTGAACATGACACCTTCAAAGAAATGAATTAGATAAGATTGTATGGCGTTGGGGAGCTTTTGCTGCTCGTCTAGTTTTTCTTTGTCAGACATGCCATTGGTTATAATGAAGCCAGGGAAAGATAGATCAGTGCTACTAGAAAAAACTCAACACATATTTGTTTTGAGTGAAGCTTTGTAATTTGGTATGTAAAAAACACTTTTTTCAGTACAGGTAAGACATGGAGTGCTATAGGGAAAGAGAGCTTGGGACTTTGAATCTAGTCATCTGGATTCCAGTCCTGGTTCTTTTTGATCAAGAGCAAGTCTTTTATCCTTGATAGGTTTTACTTTCCTTTCTGTAAAATAATAGTAAGATTGGTTTGTTCTACCCACATGCAGCCCAGGACATCTTTGTATGCAGCCCATCACAAATTCATAAACTTTTTCTTCAGACATTAATCAGATTTTTTTGTGTGACTTTTTTTTTTTAAGCTCATCAGCTATTATTAGTGTTAATGTATTTTATGTGTGGCCCAAGACAATTCTTCCAGTGTGGCTCGGGGAAGCCAAAAGATTGGACACCGCTGACCTAAGGTCTCTTGCACCTCTAAATTCTCAGACTGGAGAAGATGTGGGTATGGTATTGACTGTTGACATGTTAATGCTCTTATTTTAGGCATTTTAATCTCCATATCCTTATTTTTATTTTGGCAGTTGTTTTAGGCAAAGAGAATATATGTATTATGTATGTATGTGTGTGTGTGCACGTATACTATAAATATAGTACATTCTAAATTTACATGAGAATAAGATATTTTATGAGTATCCTTTTTAGGCTAGCACCGTCTGTTATGGAATGGTTCTGTAGGATCTGTTCTTAACTCTTAAAGTGACAGGAAAATTTCCCCTTCATTTTTTGATCTTAAGACTCTTCTATGTAGGAACATTATCCCAGTCTTAGTCCTTGCTGCTTTTAAGTCTTCACAATTCCTTGAAACACTTTGTCCTTTGATGGTGATCTCTTTAAATATTCAACTTTTCCCTCTTGGGCTGTTGTGTTAGAGAAACTGATGCTTCCAGTTTTTAGTCTGTTAAAGCTGTTACTACTTGAGTTGTAGCTTGATATTTAGCTCATCTATGCATTATGTCTTCTTTTCTTCATTGGAAGAGTCCGATTATTAAACCAGGATTTTCAAAGAAGAACCAAAAGCAGGAAAACAACTTACAAGCATTTCATTTTGGGAATCATTGTTTTTATCAGTAAAATGTCAAAATTAGTTTTTTGCAAAATGCATTCAATTGTGGAATAAAATATTTGAGATTATATTGCTGTTTATATCTGAGAAGGTGAGTAAATGAATGGGATTAAGAGGCTTCTGAAAAGTGAGTTTTTGGCAAAGCTCTGAAAGTTTAGTAAATGTGAATTGATAGAAAGAAGGTATTTGCTTAAGTAACTTAGATTGCTTTTTAAAAATTAGATTTCTTTAATCTTTTGTTTCTTATATTGTTAACCCATGGAATAAAACTAAGTATGGTTGGTTGACTGCAATTTAAAGATTTAGAAACAAATTTGGGGAATAAGAGCTATCTCTTGTTTTTAAATTCATTCTCGAGCATAGTATAATACTTAGGCCCAGGTATATGAGTGATACTGGCATCTCTCTTGGCATCAGGAGTCAGAAGATAAGGAGAACAGAGAATCTGGAAGTTTCAGAGCATAAAATGTAATCTAATTGAGTATACATTTTTTTTTTTGAGTATACATGTTTTACATCTTGTTTCTTCATAATTGGAAATAGTTGACTTGTTGCAAACATAGCTACTTAGCTTTGAGACTGTTTTAGTGTTCAAGTATTTTTAGAAATAAAGGTTTGTGATATCAGCTAGAATCAAAGCACAAGATTTGATAAGCAAATTTCTAGAGCATGCACTCTGATAAATGTATAGGAAGTGCACGACAATCATAGAACAATTCTTTTTTAAATTAAGGAAGGTATATTTAAATACTTGTTTGTAGTTTTATTATGTATCAATTATTACTATAAGTGCTTTACAAATACTAACTTACTAAATTATCATAGCAACCCTAAATATTTGTCTTCATGGGAGCATAGTTTAAATGTTTTTGTAAAATATCCATTTTCCCCTAGTTAATTAATTTAACAAAAATAAGTTAGGCAGTAAACTCTATTTAGTTTCGTTAACATGACGCTTTTAATATCATATTTTGCTATGAAAAGTTTGCACTGCTCAGTGGTTTTGATAAAGTATATTGCAAAGTTTTAAGTATTTTAATAATGGACATTTGATAGGCAGATATTCTGTGTTACATATGTTTGTGACAAAGGGAAAATAATAAAGACCCAAATAGCTTAGTTCATGTCACAGGCATTTATTTAGTCTTTCTTACTTTCGTAAAAGTAATTTGATACTTTTGACAGCATATAGATTTGAAAGTGGATTTAGGATGATAATTATCCTTATGCAGCATAATATATCATCTTGCCTTTTTATGGGACTTACCCTGTTGGTGGAATCAGTAGGTAATGGATTGTGATTATCTGAACACCTTTTAGGGAATAATGCTCTATCTGCATTTATCTGTATTATTTGGAAGATGCAGTAAAAGTCATTAATATAAATTGTGTTTCTCACATTTGAATTAAACCTGATATACAGATCTATAGTTGTTATCCTTAGTGGACACTCAGTAAATATTTGTTAATTAAATAGAGACCTGGGTTCTATTTCCAGCTCTGCTACTAAGTAGACAGTTGTCCTGCTCTGCTATCTACACCCTTTTAGACCTCAACTCGTTTGCATTCACTAGGACAAGTTAGAGGGCCAAAACGTATGATGAGTCAAAGTACTTACGGTTTAAGAGAAAAAGAGCTGGCAGTGGCATAGTGTGCCACTCTGAAGTCAAGAGGATGAGACCTGAGGTGTGCTGCCTGGAGACAAAGTGGCTAGATTGGGTGAAGAGAGGATGGATTAATCCAAGTGTGTAAAAGATGCCCTTCGCAGCATTAGTTGGTCCTGTCATCCGGGAATACAGTCTGGTACAGGAATGTAAGGATTGCCCAGGGGCTGGAGTTACTTTGTTTTATTTCTGTAATAATGAATAGCCCAAATTTCATTTGGCCCTGGGCCAGTCAGGGCGTGGTTAATTTCATGGGTTCTGAAACACTTTGGGAGTAATTTTTTTTTAAATTAGTGTTCTTCCTACAATTAAATATAGAACATTGAATTTTGACACACACCCTCTCCTTCCCACCTGCTGTCATTTATTTCCCACGCACTCTTATCCAACACTTCATCGAGCTTCAATTTTCTTTTTACCCTTTCTTCCATCTATCAAACTATTTCTTATCTATAGCACTGTATAAGATAAGATGGCTCTGTGTATCAGTATGAGATCAGTGATGATATGCCAGGTAAGTATCTGTGTGCAAAGAAGCTGCATCAGACTTTACGTAGCACTGCTGCTATGTGTTCTTCTCCAAGAAGCTTTGTTGCCACTTAAGGCAAAATAGGAGTGACTCTTGTCTCTGGGATTGAAACTAGAGTAATGTGTTATAATTCTGCCCCTTGTGGTTGGGAGCTTCTCCCTTGGCTGGGTGTCAAGGGTCAACTGTTTCGATCTGAGTTCCTCCAAAGAGCACTGATTCTGTCCCTCTCCTTCACCTCTTTCTAAGTTAGCTTCTGTTTGGGTTTCAGAGCAAGGCATTCACAGTTCCATGACTGAAATCCAGAGGGAGCTGCTAGAGGAAACATTCCTATGATCGGGTTTCCTCATGGAGCTGGTAGTTCAGCTTTCTTCTCTGGACACTGCAAAGCAGTCTTTTCCAACTCTTCATGTGTCCAAGGGTCCTGAGATGCACGCCGCTGTTGCCATTTAGTGGTTCTTGTATCTCACCTCTCAAAGCATCTCTCTTTTATGGTATTCTTCGACTAAACTACTGTCATTAGTGTCTGGTGAAACACTACTAGTTTTCTAGGTAATTTTAAAAATTGTACTTTGGAGAAGGCATACTGAGTGGAAAAAAACTATTAAGTTGTCACTGGAAGTTTTGGGTAGAGCCATCTGATGGCTCCATTTGCTCTTGTGGTTCCAAAACAGGCTAGAGGAATTTCAGAATGCAAGAATTAGCTAGTAGTCAAACTTCTAGGTATAATTTTGATGGAAGAATCAAAGAGGAATGACTGATAATTTTTAATACATCTTTTGTAAATTTTGGTTTTAATGTCAGCCTTTTCTTTTTCTTCTCAGTTGCTTTAGGTCGTAACCAGCCTTTGAAAAAGGAGAAACCCAAATGGAAAAGCGATTATCCCATGACAGATGGACAATTACGCAGCAAGAGGGATGAATTTTGGGACACTGCACCAGCTTTTGAAGGCCGTAAGGAGATTTGGGATGCCTTGAAAGCTGCCGCGCATGCTTTTGAGAGCAATGATCATGAACTGGCACAAGCAATCATTGATGGTGCAAACATAACATTGCCACATGGTAGGTGGTGAAGTTTTTGGGGAGTCAGAGTTATACATGAGGAGTTCCCTGGTGGTGTAGTGGCTAAAGCTTCGGTGCTGTCAACGCTGTGGCCTGGGTTCGATTCCCAGCCAGGGAACTACCCACATTTTAAAAAAAAAAAAGTTATACATGCATTTCTGACTACTCATGGGGTGGGATCAGTGCCCCTAACCCTTGCGATATTCAAGGGTCAGGTCAACTGTACTTTAAAATAATATACTTAAAAGAATGGAATAAAACAAAATAAAATGCTTCTATTACTTATAAAGAGAAACAAAAGGATTCTTTTTAAGACATGTATACTCAGGAAGTGCATATGTGTAGGCATTGCTTCTAGTTCCCTTAAGTGTGTTAGAAGGCCCATTTAGAAGCAGGCCATGAATCTGATTTCTTTAAAGGTCCCTATAAGAATCTGTCCTTTAATAAACTTAATTCATGAACATAAAGCTTAGGAATGAAAGCGTGAAGATACATTGCACATACATGCAAGACAGAGGATGTTCACCAGACTGTTGTGTTTAGAAATGAAACAGCCTTAATAAAGGATCTGATGACTAAATAATCATAAATTGTTATATCCTTTTCCTCCCTCTATCCTCAAAGAAACAAAAATGATTTGGTGTTATAAAATGTAAATTTATCCACTCCTCTGCTGCTGTCATCTTTTTTCTTCAATTAGAGGAACAAAGACCCTAAAATAGCTAAGGTGGGAAGTTGTCCGTGAGTCAGTAGGCTTGATTCTGTAGAAGACATCCTTTCTTTGCCATTCTGGGTGGTGGGTGTAGAGGGCAAGCTGGGCTTCTGATGTGGTCTCAGGGAGTATGTTACAACTTCTGCTTTTATAAAGCCAGGTCAGCTTTAAATAAACCCCCGTGTTCAAGTACTTCTGGTCTGTTTCTCTGTCCCTTTTAAAGAACTAGAATTAAAAGATCTGTGTCCATAGTGACACAACGTTACACAAAAGCTCTTCATTATGGTCTTACCATCATATGACTTTGGCAATACATACAAACTAAGCCACTTTTTCACCTCTGCCTGCTAGAAGATGTGACTGATTTGGTGCTTCTGAGTGCCAGTCTTAATAGTTGACGTGGTGGGATGAGATAGATAAACGTGCTTCTCCTAAAGCCTGACTACCAGTTACCATAGGCTTAATACTGGGTGCCAAAAAAATGTATACACATTTCAAACGATGTTATCTATGTGTTACTTTTCCAAGTTGAATTATGGCAGCAATGTGTAATATGACATTCTCTCAAAAGATGGCAGTAATCAAGTGAATGCTAGTGTCACTATACAACAGGCAGGATAGTCAAAACGGCAAAAGCACGGTTGTCATTCTAGAAGCACAAGACCATCAGGACAATGGATAGGACAAAGAGGTGCAGTTGAGTTTCCCCCACGTTCTCCTGACTTAACACCCTTGACTTTTATCAATGGCGGACCTTAAAGGATGTGGTATACCATAGGAAGCCTGCTACACTGGTGGTACTTCATGAAGAAATTGAAATGGCATGCACAGTGATACAAGTGGACACTTTGGTCAGCATTGCTTAAGCAGTGGTTCGCCATAATCAGAAGTGCCTGGATGCTTATGGTGACCACTTTGAGCCCCTCTTGTCATTGTGGAAGTCAAACATGACTTGTATTCATCTTTTATTATTGGTATACAAGCATATTGAGTTTTACAATTTTTATTTCATTTCTTAAAATGTGTATGCATTTTTTGGATACCCTCTGCTCTGTATAATTCCCAGCAAGCTGTTTGCCTGTAATTTGTCAGTCCTAAAAGACTGCTCATAGTATCAGGATGAAGGGTAATTTTAATGGCCCTTTTGATACTGTTGTGGTGCAGGTGTGTAGAGAAACTCATGAAGCAGAAAGCAGTGGGCTCAAACTTGATGAAACTTTGATCCTTGTGATACTGCTGTTGGTGAGCTTTCCCCCATAAGCCTGGCTCTGAATTTAAAACGTGTGAGAAGGGAAGCAACATCATTGAGTGTCGTCTCTGTATTACACATGCTAGGCAATTTTGCATGTGTTTTATTGTTTCATCTTTACAACATTGTGAGGTAGGTACTGTAATCCTTGAGGAAACAGACTGGATTTGTCCAAAATCAGGATCTAAATTACAATTTGGATGTGAGCCAAAGCTCCTGTTCCTTCTATCAGACTCAGTGCTTCTCCTCCAGACTCCTGTTCCGTCAGGCTCCACCGTGGGCTGCCTGAGTGATGGGTCTAACCAGTCTTTCTGTTCTTTTAGATTCTTCAGGTTATTTCAGTGTTTTTGTCCTTCGTAGTTGTTTCCACCTCTCTGTTTAGGCCTTGCTTTGCCGTAGGAAGTCATATTTATTGCAAAGTAGAGTTCGTGCCTTAAAGAGAAGTTGGGAATAAAAACGACATTTTCATAGCCTTTGGAAGAAACTCCCAGTTCTGGGACACTGCTCATCTAATTTGGGAGGGCAGTTTTCTATATCAGATTGCCAGTGTATTGTAAATTCTAAAACTTTGAACTATATTTGAGGTATACTGAAATATGTGAAACAGCTCATGTTTCAAGTGTACAGCTGGGTCAGCTTTGACACGTCTATACCTGTGAAACCACGACCACAATAAAGATAGTACTTTTACATGCCCAGAAATTTCCCTGTGCCAAAACTGATTTTAAGTTTTACAGATTTGTTCATGGAGCTATGCAAGTCTCAAGTGATAAAGCATTTTAAGACTGAGCTGCAGTCTTTAGAACTGAGCAGAGAATAAGGATTGAGGCCTTTGAACACTTAAAAAGACATTTTTCTTTTTAACCTGAAAGACTGCTTGTGGAAGAGTAAAGTGTTAGACTTTCTGGCATGCAATAAAGCTATTTTTATTATTTGGCATATGATTTAGTTTTATCTTTATACTTTTCTTATGAAATATTTTGAAGCCTAATTAAAAACAGCCGTACAAAAGTTGACCAAGGAAAATAGAATATCTGAGCCAGTCATGTAGATGGACAATAAGTAAAAACAACTTTAGGAAATAATGTATGAAATGAGGACAGAAGGTGGACTCTTGGCAGCTTTCTCCCCACCACGGGGAGCTCTCAGTGCTTCCTGGCCTGGGGAGGTGATGCCCTGGCAGCCATGCATCCTGGTGGCCATCTGTCTCTGCCGGGACTTGAGTTCTACAGTGGGCTTGCAGGAAGGGAAAAAGGTGTGTCTTTCCACCGAGGACGTTTGATGGGCAGTGTAAACAAGCCTGGCTAGAGCTCCTTTAGAACTAGTGGAGAATTGCTCAATGAATGGTACTCTCAGTGGTCAGTGGGGGTGATTAAAACCTTTTATAAATTGCAAATGCACACATAGATGAGAGTGATTTTGGAAAGAGAAAAATCCCTGCATTACCAACTTTTAGAGCCGTTCCTTCCCTTGTGTTTAAACACACTGGGTTTCTTTAAAGCAAAATTCTCCATCTTTTAACAATGCCCTAATTTCTGCTCATTTCTCATAAATACTGTGGATGAGACAGTGACAGTAATATGTCCATTTTGTTGCTACCTGTGGTGGCCTCAGAGCTCTGAAGCTTCTTTTAGTCACCATTTTCTTTTGCCTGATCTTCCAGTTCCTCTTTCTTTGACATGTCGTTAACGTCACTGGCAGACGTTGTCATTGTTGGGCTGCATTTGAACTATTGCTTTCTTGCTCCTCATGTTCATTTCTTTCATTCCTCTCGTATTTGTCTTCTGCTTTCTTTTTTCCCCAAGCACATTTCCTTCTTTCCATTAACCATGTCACCTACCCAGGAACCAAGCCCTACAGTCTTATTCCTCTGTTGTACAGTCAGTTCTTTAGGAATCAGATTATGTCACTCTGTCACTGTCTGTGACCCTGGACAAGTTGCTTCTTTCTGCTTCAATTTTCCCATTTATAAAATGAGTATAATACACTTAATTTGCAGGGCTCTTTTGAGGATTAAATGTTGGTGTATGTAAAGTGCTTAGAGCTAGAACTAGTAAACACCCCTCCCCCACCAGTTTTATTTATACAGTTGGCTTATGTCATTGTATAAGTTTAAGGTGCACAGCATCATGGTTTCACCTACATATATTGTGAAATGATTTCCACAATAAGCTTAACACCCATCATCTCATATAGATACAGTAATATGCACTCTTAAGTGTTTGCTTTTGTTTAAACTTGTACATTTGAAATTATTACTCTACAGACTGCTTTTATACTTTCTCCAATACTATGCTGCTTCAGTTACCTGCAGGTATTAATAATTCAATTGAAGTATCTCACTGAACCGCACAGAGTTAAAAATAAGCTAAGAATCTTGTAAGCATACAAGATTCTCTGTTGCTCTTGTTTTCTAGTTAGGTGATTCTTCTTTCCTTTTTGTTTTCAGTCATATATAACCTATCATTAGGTCCTCCAGTTACCATCAATTCCCTTAGATTAATTTCTTTCCATTGCTATAGTCAGACGGTCATTTTAGCAGGTCCCCCTGATTCTAGTCAGTTCTTCTTTCCTACAAATAAAATAATCTTCAGGCTTTGTCTTGTTCATTAACATAACCTGTCACCTGGAACATTGCTTGGTGTGTAACAGGCACTCGATATTTGTTGGCTAATGCTCATGTACCCGTATCAGCCACCTGTAGTAATTTCTTAAAGTATTAAGTCTAAACTTCTAAACTCTTCTATCAGATTTTCACTATCACTGTCTATTTAGTAATTTTACTTTTTTTTTTTTTTTTTTTTGGTATGTGGGCAGTTCCCTGTCCAGGAATCGAACCCAGGCCGCAGTGTTGACAGTGCCAGCGCTGAAGCCTTAAGCCACTACACCACCAGGGAACTCCCTATTTAGTAATTTTAAATCATTGATTCTGTCTTCCACCTCGACAGAGCCACTTGCTGTTCCCTACTTATCTTGAATTAATTCTTATTTTCATATCATTCCGATTTCTTAGGATGCCTTTCATTTATATCCTGCGTCATGCCCAGAACACACTGTTTTCTACAGAATTTCTCCTCCTTGGCTCTACCAGCTCTAGTCACTCTTTTGTGTGGTATTTCAGCTCCATTGTTTCATTTTTAGTGTATCAATTTGTACTTAAATCTTTAGTGGGTATGTTGTATCTGCTCACCTTATTTTTAAGCTCCTGGGGTGGGAGTGGGGGGTCAAGGATCATCTTGGCTCTCTTGTAACCTCTCCTTAGTGCCCATGGTATGCCTGTACAGTTCCAGATAAGTGTTTATGCAGTAATATTGTGGAATGTGAGAATTGTTTTCTGATGATCTTTGTACAAGTCCTAAATAAGTTGTGTGATAGAGATCACTATTAGCAGGAGCAGTTTTGTCTTTAATAAAGAGATACGGGGGCCATTAGATAGTAGAGCATTGGTAGTATATTATTCAAAAGAATCTGGGCCTATGGAGAACTCATTCTGGTCTGTATACATAATTCTGAGCTATTTTCAGCTATGGACTTATTGTAAGCAAAGATTATTCTTGTTAATACTTTATGATCCCAGATATTTAAAACTGTAGCCTAAAATGTAATTAAATCATATTTGACTTCATGGTCTGGATTTTTTCCCCTATTTAGTTTTTACTTTAATTGAAAACTAGAGCATATTTATAACTCAGAATATAATTCGACAGGGAGAAGTAAGGAAATGAGTACATAAACCAGAAAACTGTTCCCAGAAGTTACTTTTCCCAGAAATACAGAAGTGCGTGACCTCCTAAACAATAGTCTGGATAGCGTATTTCCAGCGTGATAGACATGAGCTCTACCTGAGCTGGAATAAGAAGATAAGCTGTCCAATTGTACCTCTTCCATGGAGTTTTTATTCTCACCCATTTGAGATGTGAAAACTGAATCCCTGCCTTGTTGTGCTAAAGGGCAGAAGGGAACAAACATGCCTTTCCATTGTGGTAGAGGAGCGAGTGAGTATTCAAACCGAGGAAGAAGAGCCTGAGTGCCTGTTAGATAGTACGTGTGTGTTGAGGTTCGCGTGCACTACTGTTTTAGCGCAGTGCAAAAGGCTGCCGTGGCACCGCGTGTTCTAGTTTCTAGGGGGCCTAAGAATCTAGACTGTCTTTCAGTCAAGACACCTTGCTGCTTGCAGTTTGACTGCTTTGGTTTGTAGACCTGCTGTTTTCTGTCTGTTGTGGTGCATGAAGATCAAGAAGCATGTGTGTGAACCTAGAAACCACTTTAGAGGTCAATTTCATCCTGCCTCATTTTGCTGATTGAGAAGGGTATTTAAGGTTAAAGAATGTTGCTCAAGGCTGTACAGCTAGTCATAACAAAGTTAGAAATTTCATCTTGGTTTCCTGATTCCAAAGGTAATGATTTGGAATGATACCTCTCTAAGGGAATGTTTCCTAGCAGAACAGTTATATAAATACGCTTTTGTACCTATCGGGCTGACATGACTGAACTCCCCAATATTAGTGGGATATGTATCCAAAGTTGCTCTCCTAATAGAAGTTGTTGGGTCTTTAGTGAACTCTCCATTTTCTTTTACTTGTTCTCCTGATGGCCAGCCCATCAGAAAGGCCCTGGTAGGTTTCTTTGCCTCAGGACCAGGCCATATAAAGTATATAAACAGTGAAGTCTGCACAACCGACTATACCTCTGTTTATATATAACTGGTATTGCAATGTGAAGGTTATGCGTGTAGGGAACTGCTGGTGATCACAACTGTACTTGAAGTATATCCATTTCTACAGTATAGTGTTCAGATTAATTAGTGAGCAGCACAGGCTGAACAAAATTTTTAAACAGGAAGGGAAATTCATGTTTGTTATTGGTGACTTAGCTCTCACTGCAGCCCATATTATGTAGCTTAGAAGGCAGACCTAATCATATCCATGGTGGGTTGGTGATTGTTCAGTCTCATTTCTAATGCTTTGTATTTTCAGCCTATTAGTAGTGACCACAGAGATCAGTTCATTAATTTATTTGTTCATCGATAACCATTTGTCAGTATCCCACTCTCCATATTCATTAGCTTGTGTATAAGTGTTTTGACTATGCTCGATGTTTTTGTTTTTTTAATCCAAATTGAAAATCAGCTGACAGTAATGTTCCAGTTTGAGCAAAAGACATATTATGAATAACCTTACAATAAAACGTTCATTAAGTACGCTTTTAAGTTCCCCAGGGGAAATCCTGGCAATTATAATGCTGTTTATATGTTTTATTAAAAAAAAAATTAGTCCCAATGTCACCCCAACAAATTTAATTTTAAAAATTAGTCAGTAATATGCTCTTTTAAACCATAAATGCTTTTTTTCCTTCCTCACAGCCAGCTCGTTATAAATTTCATACCCCTTTTGTTCTTTTTGTTCTCTTTTGTTTTAAACAATAGAAAATTATTTCTCATACTTCTAGAGGGTCAAAATCCAAGATCAAGGTGTCAGCAGGGTTGGTTTCATTCTGAGGCCATTTCTCTGTGCATCTGCATCCCCAGTTTCTTGTCCTTCCTTTCTAACCCATAGCTTCTCTGTAACAGATGCACTAATTGGGGTTAAATAAAACACCTCACTCATTTCTGTGGTAATTCTGCTAATGAGCTTCATACATAAACCGTGAGCTAGTGGCATCTCTAGTTTGTGATCTCCTTGGACTAAGGACCTCTGACTAAATACTTCAATCTAGAAGGTCTAGGCACTAAGAAAACTGATCTAGAACACTGTTGTGGTGAATTGGGCTTAGAGAACCATTTTTTGGTTTTTCTTTCCTTTTTTTTTTTTTTAAGGTAGCTGATTTATTGTTTTGTTTGTTTGTTCATTCTGTTTTTTTTTTTTTTTTTTTTTTTTTTTTTTTTTTTTTTTTTTTTTTTTTTTTTTTTTTTTTTTTTTTTTTTTTTTTTTTTTTTTTTTTTTTTTTTTTTTTTTTTTTTTTTTTTTTTTTTTTTTTTTTTTTTTTTTTTTTTTTGCTTTCTGGTATGTGGATAGCTCCCTGACTGGGAATCGAACCCAGGCCGCAGCGCTGACAGGGCCAGCGCCGAAGCCTTAAGCCACTACACCACCAGGGAGCTCCTCATTCTGTTCTTTAGATTCCATATCTAAGTGACATCATATGGTATTTGTCTTTTTTCGATTTGACTTATTTCACTTGGCATAATACCCTCTAGGTTCATCCATATTGTTGCAAATGGTAAGATTTCATTCTTTTTTATGGCAGAGTAATACTCCATTATAGATACGTACCAATGTTTTTTAATTCAGTTCTCTATTGATGGGCTTTTTGGTTGTTTCCATATCTTGGCTATCGTGAATAAGTGCTGCAGTAAACAGGGGTGCACAAGTGTCTTAACTTTTCGAGTTCGTGTTGTGGATTTTTCTGGGTAAATACCCAGGAGTGGACTTACTAGGTCATAAGGCAGTTCTTTTTATTTTTTTTGAGGCAATTCCATACTGTTCTCCATAGTGGCTATACCAATTTGCAATTTCACCAAAAGTGTACAAGGGTTCTCATTACTTCACATCTTTGCCAACACTTGTTTTATTGCCGATTCATTTCTTAAGATATCCCAGTGCACTTTGAATCTCTCCTTAATTTGGTCTAAGCATTAATAATATTAGTAAATTTGAGTTTTGTTTGTTTTCTTTTATCTTTAATGAAAAGTGTGAATTAGGTATGAAATGATTTAGAAGAGGTGAGGATAAGGCGCTAGGATCTGGTAAATGTAAAGTTAAACACTCATTGGCCTTGATGGTCATCATTGATCATCAGTTGACAGTGAATGGCCTTATTTTAATTTATTTTCTTTATAGTGGCAAGCTAGCAAGAGATGCTTGAGCATTTTGCAAGGTGTAAACAAAAATGCATTCATTTAGATTAAACTCTTAATTCGTATCTTCTTCTGAAGGTGCACTTACAGAGTGCTATGACGAATTGGGAAACAGATACCAGCTTCCAGTCTATTGCTTGGCGCCACCAATCAACATGATAGAGGAAAAGAGCGACATAGAGACTCTGGATATTCCCGAGCCACCTCCCAACTCTGGATATGAATGTCAGCTCCGTTTGCGCCTTTCCACTGGCAAAGACCTCAAACTTGGGGTCCGCAGCACAGACACGGTGTACCATATGAAGCGGCGACTACATGCAGCGGAAGGAGTGGAGCCAAGTAGTCAGCGGTGGTTCTTTTCGGGCAGACCTCTCACTGACAAAATGAAGTTGGAAGAGCTGAAGATCCCAAAGGACTATGTTGTACAGGTTATAATGAGCCAACCTTTGCAAAACCCAACACCAGTTGAGAACTGAGCTGGTCCCATTGGCTCTTCCCCACATCCCTCCTGCTCCTTTTATTGTTTCTTACTCTATGGCGTGAAACTTACTTTCACTGCTCTGAATTCCATAAGAATGGATTTAGTTCTGAGGAATTACCAGTGAAAAATTCCATCTGTGATGGAGACTAACAAAAATAATTAATAAAACACAAAGAGCTAGCCTTTGAGACTTATGTAAGTACAATTTCTAATTTGAGGGGCAGTTAGGAAATAGATAACCATTTCAAAACACCCAGCAACTATGTAATGGCTGTATTAAATGGTCTGGACTGTAAATAGATAGAATATTGCATCCATGAAGAACAGTATCAAGCACCTTGTGAATACAGAATTTTTATAAAAACAAATCAAATATAATTTCCAGAAATCATCGATAACAGTTATAAAATTTAAGCTTTTAAAAATGTAAACTGGAAAAAACTATTTGAGGTTTGCTTCTAGTCTGGTTTTAATTCTTTGCTCAATTAGTACCTAGTCATAAGGACTAGAAACTGGCAGATTGTTTCACTATTGCTTTCCCCATCCCCGTATGTTGAGCTCTTCATTTACATTCACACTAAGTTTTGGTGCCTTTCAGCACATTGGTGGCAGGCACCCTTCTGGAACACTAGGCAATAATTTAGTCAATGCAATCAGATCTCTGATTTTCAACTGCTGCTCAGTTGAAATCTTTTATCCTCTTGCTGCATAGGTATTTTGAAATCTCTATATAACAAAGTTGTTTTCATATCCAGGCTTAGAAGGTCAATACTATGTAATACCTTAATTGTTCTCCCTACTTGGCTTGGAACTTCCCAGAGCTAACTGTGCCCCCAAATGCATGGATACTGGGCCAGGAATGCAAGGAGTTGAGAACAGCTGTTCCCATGGTAGGATAATAAAGTAATTATCTCTTCTCCCCCAGTTTGCAGGAGAGGTGTAAGGAAAAACCATTCTATCTGTGCCTGGGAGAAATGTGCCTATTTTCAGTCTTTTAGAGAAAATTTCAGCTCATATTTTACTAATATGAAAGATTTATTGATATCACTTAATCATCAGCAGTGAGACCAAATGATAAAATGTTGCTTATACTGTACTTTAGAGCTTTCCAGGTCACTGTTACCTTATTTATGGTGGATGACAGTTTTCCTCTCATCTTTCCTAGCAAAGAGGCAAATTAAGAACCATCTGCAGATTTGATTATAGTATATGTGCTGCCGAAGCGAGCACTGCAGATTTGATTATAGAGGACTGAGAAATGGGTGTGATAACCTGAATCTTCTGTATTGTGACTGGGATAAAGCTACTGAGGATATTTAATTTGGAGCCTTTTCAAGGTTGGTTCCTTTAGAGGGGGGTTACCACATGATCACTGTATCCCTGAGAATGTATGAGATGGAAAAGTAGAGGAAAAAGGCATGCATGCAGTCTGCAGTTGGGAAATCATCAAACCTCCACACCTATTTGGATGTGAAGCTCCATTATTAGTTTCAATGGCAAAATGAAACTGCTAATTAGTTTAAATGTAATAATTAAAATGGTATTAAACCATCCTATAGCCCGTTAGATATAATTTATAATTGTAGCACATCGTGTTTCTTGAGAGCTTTAACTACTTCCCTTTTTAATGGAAATATTCTAAAGATTGTAGCTACATTTAATGTAGGTTTGCTGATAATTGAATCTGAATTCAAGAGGATACAGCAGCATTAATTCCAAAGGAGAATTTTTATATAGGAGGTGGAGGTATATGAGGACATTTCAGTATAATCTCCTGTCATCAAAAAGTTTTTGTTAATTTGTGTGCCACATTGAAGAGCAACATTTTTCAAAGTTTGTCAGCTGGAAAAAAGAAGTGTTCAATTCTATTTTTTCTTAAGTCAATTTGGCTTTTTCATCAATAACCTATGGTTGGCAAAAGGTGTTTTTTGTTTGTTGAGGATCTGAGCTCTCTTAAGAGTTTATTTTAAAGGAACATATACTTTAAATAACAATTTTCTGGGCATGTTTAACCTAGGTAATAAAACCATGGTGCTGTTTAATTGTAAATAGATTGATATAAGATTGGACCAATACTTGATGTGTACAATTTTAGTATGTAGGGTTTTTGTGCTTTTTTAAAAAAAAGATGTTCAATTTTTCTCTTTGTCTTTGCCTTTATTCTGGGTTTTTAACTGTTATTCCTCTTCACGATAAGGGTAATCTGCCTCATTCTAATAAAACCTCTAAAAAGGTTTTCCTTCTTTATAAAACCTCAGCTAAATAAAAAACAAGTTCATTATCACCAGACTTAGGCTCTGCTATGCCAAACCATACATGGTCATTTATAGATATGCTTTATCTTCTGCACTGAAATCTTGGTCTAAAGTAGGTTATTGTTTCTTTTAAGAATTGTGCTGTAAACCCAAACTCCTAATTTAGTTTTTCAGAAGCACCAAGGTCCTTTCTTATCCATTTTGGATTAAAGTGTAAGGTTTTCATTGTTGAATTTCTATTTAAAATACATATGCACACAGAAGTGAAAAGTGTTTTTTCTGTAAATACATATACTACTATACACCTTTGATTTTTCTCTAAAATGGTGAATCTTAGGTTGTCCTGTTTAAGTAGAGCTGACTCTGCTTCCTTCCTCTTATAGCTGAAATGGCATTTCGTTGTGTGGAATGCCGTAATTATTTCGACCCTTCATTCTGGTCAGTGGGCTGTTTCCAGTCTTGTTATTGTGAACTGTGCTGCCGGAAAATGTCCTTTTCTAGAGGTACATCTTTGTGTCTATGGACATCTATAGAACACACTCCTAATGAGAGAGAATTGCTAGATCAAAGAGTGTATACATTTAGAAAGTAGGTGCTACATTGCCCTCCAAATGGGTTTTACCCGTTTAATACTTTAGCAGTGTGACTGCTCTCATTTCCCTGTAAGACCAACCTTCTGATCTTTGACAATCTAAATGAAAATCTGTCTTCTGGCTTTTACTTTGTATTGTTGCTTTGAGTGAAGTTTAGCATTTTACTGTATGTTTTAAGGCCACTGGTATTTTTTCTGTGAATTCTGTTTATGTTTGCCCATTTCCTAGTGCAGTTTGGTCTTTATCCTCTTGATTTGTACATGTTCTTTTTATATTAAGGAAATTATTCATTTTCTATCATGTGTTAGCATTTGTTTTTGTGTAATTTACCATGTGCAAATTTTAAGTTTTGCATGGTCACATCTATCAGTCTTGTATTTTAATGACTTCTGGGTTTTCTTAACTTCAAAAGGACTGACTCACTCTGATATTATAAAAGAATTTTTCTGATGTATTCTTTTTTTATTTTGGTGCAAGGAATAGAGTAGCAGCTCAGATTTACTTTTTCTAGCTACCCACTCCACATTTCCTGATACTGTGTATTTAACAATTCATCTGTTTCCCACTGATGTGGAAAAAAATTCACTCTTTATGACAGTTTTGAAGACTATACTTTTTAAAATATATTTTCTTGTTAATCAGACAAATTAGCAAATATACCTTGTATCTAACTCTCCAGTGCTCTAATTTAGTTATTTTTACTTATGGGAAAGAGGAATGTGGCTGATGACCTCCTTCGCTGTGGCCAGGTCTGTGATTTCTGTTCTTTGACCCTGTAGGGACTGCTCACATCGCTCAGTGCCCCTCTCAGCAGGTGTCAGCGAAGATGATTTGGTCTTTTCTAGTCTTTGTATTTGGCGTGAGGCATGTGATGATAACACACGAGAGCTAAGGACTAGTAGAAGGAGTGATTTCACTTTGTTTAGTTAGTTTCCTCTAAAATTCTTTCCTTTTTGTAGCTGAAACAGATTGTGGAGGATCCAGTTGGTGGCCCTGGACTGGAACTGTTGTTACCTCTTCAGTCCAGCCTGCCATTCGCCTGCCCCTGCAAGTCTGCTCCTCTCTACCAGCTGCTTAGGCTCCAGCACACAGACATTTGTTGAAACTGTGACATAGCCAAAGTGTAGTATTACTACCAACCAACATGTATCTAGACGTACTTGGTCTAAGAAGCTGTACCCTTAAAAGCACAGTGGATTGACTCAATGTGCAAGTAATGAAACTTAATTGAAGTATAGCTATAAACATTTAAAAACTTTTAAGTCACATAATATAATTGAAAAAAAGTCCTAAAGTGAACATTAACAGACTGTTTTGTAGTGCTCCTAGTCCCAAAAGAGTATCACTTGAGTGGTGTGGTTAACTTTTGGTGTTTACACTGAGTTTCAGTTTGGGTGCATCAGAGGTAAGTGCTCAGTTTCCTGTTTCATTCTAGAACCTCACAGTTAATGAAAATGCTCTTAACAGGAATCTAACAGTTGGATCATGAGACCTTTAATAGTCACCCTGATGCTTTCCAGGAAGGAGGGGAAAACTACTCCCTGCTCATGTCTGAAACTTCATTTATTAAACAATATTAAATCACTTAAAATTAATTTGAAATAATTAAATTTAATAATTTTTTCTTTTTTTTTCTTTTTTTCCATCTCAGAATTGTCCATGTTGATGTGTCATGGTTTTACCCTCAAAGGCAAAAATAAAAAATGATCAACACAAGATTTTCTTTCAGCAGGATAATGGCAGTACTTCCACAAAATGAAGCACTGTAATTGCAACCTCCTTTAAATTTAATAATTTAAACATTGAAATTTTAGTTTAAATTTATTCAGCCAAAATTATGACCTACTGTACCTTTTAACTGGCTTTTCCTCCTCCCTCACTGCTCCATTCTGAAACAATAAAAGATAAAGTGTCTTCATTGCTTCAGAGACTGTGTCTGAAAAAAACATGCCATGGTTACCCTTTATATTATCTCAGGACTGCCCCCATTGGATAAGGGAAAAGAAGCCTTCCTACGACCCCATTGTAGTTTCTCCTCCTAGAACCAAGCCTAGGTCCTGAGGCTCTCTGTTAGCAAAAGCCACGCAGGCTGCCACAAAAGAGGCAGCAACCTGTCCAAGGTAAGCTTAGTGGTGAGGCCCTCCAAAACGATGGCTAATCTCTGTCATTTTTCAGCCAGAAAGTACTAGTCTCTCAGTACAGTACTCTGTAGGTGTGGTAGTGTCCTAACTTGTTTGCCAGAGGGTGTTCTCTGAGGGAATAACTGCAGACTTCACCAAGAAGAGAAGAGCATTGTTCTAAATGAGATGCTTTGCATCTTTTTGGTCTTCACAACAATTTCTTGAGATATATACCACCAATCAGAAGTCAAGTGACTTGGGTTTTTGTTTTGTTTGGTGTTTTGCTACCTCCATTCAGGTTTTGTAGTACCATTGTAGGGAATAGAAGTTGTGGGTGCTAAACATTACTCGTGGTCATAAGGATGTTATCAAAATCTCATGTGTATTAGAGCAAATATGAAGAGTGTTCATAGTAATTAACATGATTTCTATTACAGGTTTGACATATGAATGAGTCTTAGATAAACAGTATTCCTATCTGTTACACATTGACAAAGTGATTTTCGATGATTAGTATGTCCTCTGGAATTCATTGAATGCCTTACAGTCAGTTACATTGCATAATGTAGCCTTAGGAAATCCTTTGTTTATCGTCAGTGAGCTTTAATCGCCAAACTTGTTCCTCAGAAATTCATGGTAGGAGGAGATGTGGTCATTACCATGGTGCAGAAGGGATTTCTGAGCCACTGAAATGCTAGCTTAAAGCTTAAACAGAATCTGCTAAAACTGGTCTTACTTGGATCACTTGCTCTGAGCACAGGCACATACCTAATTGACCTTGAATTTGAATCCTGGTCCTACCACTAGTGAGTTGGATGTTCTTGGGTAAGGTTCTTAATCTCTATAGGCCTCAGTTTTCATATCTGTAAATTGAGGATAATACCTAATTCAAAGGGTTATGAGAGTGAGTGAAGTCATGCATCTAAGCACCTGTCTGACCCATAGCAAGATTTATTAAATAGTAGTTTTCATCATTAATGTCACAGTACACTGAGGTGGCTTGGAGTCACAAGCCCCATGTTAAAAGGACTTAAAAATTATTCAAGGCATTAATTATACCACAAATTAAACTTACAAAAGGGTGTGAGAAAGTGGTTACTTCACATTATATTATTGTGAGGTGTGTGTGAGATCACTAGGTTAATAAAGTTAGGAATCTGGTGTTTGAGGAGCACTCATTTGAATCTTCATGTATCAGAGTCAGTGGGAAGATACTTCAGTGTTCTAAATTTATTTTTAAACATGTGAACAGGCTCTTGAGCCATTTGTCTGCTCGAGCCCACTCCTACCTCTTTGGAGTACACTTTTTACTTCTAATAAACTACTCTTTTCACCACAGTTGTAATTACTTATATTCTTTGCGGTTTATATTTATTCCAAAAAGACACTTTTCAATTCACATTGACTTCATGTAATGTTTTCTTTTTGAGCATAGCCTTCTCTTTATCTTTTTCTTTCTTTGCTTTCTGCCTCATCTGGTGTTTGTCCATGGTGCAGATAGTAAACAGCTTAAATTCCTTGTAAGTAAGACGCTTTTGTTAGGGAAAAAAAAAAAGAAAAATTATTTCAGGAAGGATTTGATACTTTGTTCCAGATGATAGCAGGATTGTAATCATGTCTCATTTAAAAACTTGGAAATTTAAAGAGGCTCAGTAATTAGGACAAAATTATCATCTGATTGTAGTCTAGGAGCCAGGAACAGAGAGTCTATTACAGACTCTGTAAAGCAGTGGTTCTCAGCCTTCCTAATGCCGCGACTCTGTAACACAGCTTCCTCATGCTGTGGTGACCCCCCATAACATTATTGTCGTTGCTACTTCATAACTGTCATGTTGCTGCTGTTATGAAATGTCATGTAAATATCTGATATGTGTTTTCCGATGGTCTTAGGCGACCCCTGTGAAAGGGTCGTTCGACCCCCAAAGGGGTTGTGACCCACAGGTTGAGAACTGCTGCTCTAAAGGAACCAGGGGTTACTTTCTTCTACAATGTCAAGTCTAGATGCTTCAGGCTGCTGCCTGAGGTTCTTCACTGTGGTCCGCCTCTTTCACCCTTGGCTCCTACTTGCTTCCCCTACCTTGGCTTCCTCTGTAAATAGGCAGCACTCACTGCCTTCGCCATAATTGTTTCTCGGGGGTTTGCTCATGTGTTCCATTGTAGAATTTCTTCTTTTCTACTTATTCTGTATATCCTTCCCCATCACCAACTCCTGCCATATTAATAATTTCCTTCTCTAAACTTCTAACCAAAATTTCCTCGTCTAAGCTTCTATAATTTTGTATCCACATTATGTGATGTAGCACTTATTCACCCCTCTCTTCCACAGGCCTGTACTTCTCTAGCTTTTTCTGATCTCCGCGCACTGCACTCGAGCAGGTTTCCCATCCTCTGCTTCACTCATCTGTAGGGTGGGTCATAGGACACTGTCCTCTGCCTTTGGACAGAGGGCTGCCAGGCCACACCTTAGCGATCTGCACTTACACGGTCACCTTTGATGTCAAAGTCATGGTAGAGCTCTCTGAGTTCCTGGTTTTTAATGTTGATGAGAAAGTGGTACATGCGGAATTGCTCTGCACCAATTTTCATCTCCCCATCCTGGTCAAGCAGCTCAAAGACAGGCCGGGAATGGCGGAAGATAAATTGTGCTTCCAAATGGTTCTATTTTGAGAGAAAGAGATAAGACAAGAGACAGTGTTGTTGGTGCTTCTTTCTAAACTTGTTACAAGACTCCTGTAATACCTTAGTTCCTTCTCTAGGAAGCTAAAAGCAAAAGGCAAAATTGTAGAAGCTCAAGTGTTGAAAGGGTTCTGTGATCAGTGCATCAAGTCTGATGTGTTAGCATCTGCCTTCAGGGGGAACTTAGGCCTCCTGTAGTCATCAGTTCTGCCAGACAGAGCTCTAATTAGTAGAACGCATTTCCTTATGTTCAGTGAAAATCTCCGTGTAAAACATGGCACTGGTGATAGAATGGTGAAGACACGAGGCCCTTAAGGAATGGGAAACAGGTAAATACATGCTGGAAGTGTGTACAAGGTGAGGTGGGAACCCAAAGAAGAGTGTTTCTTATCTTCATCATTCATCCCTTCCAGAAAATTCTCCGAGAAATGGGATCACGGAGGGAAGTGAGCTCTTGGGATGACTGGTGATTGTCACCAGCCAGAACAGGCACTGAAAGGCAGAAAATTTCTGGTGTGCTGTTAATTCAGGGCAACCTTCAGCAAGATGGTGGCTGCTGCCACCCTCAGCCTTCTCTGCCCCGACACTGACTTCATACTTGCCTCTTGTGCCAGCAGTATACAAACCAACATGTAGAACTGGTCAAAGCCAATCTCGCCCAGAGCATTCCAGTCCAGCATGTCAAATACAGTCCTGATCTGTCTCTGGTTCAAGTTAGTCACATGATGAAGGAAGTGGTAGAACAGCACATCTGTTAAGGTGGGAGACAAGGAGATGGATTATTCTGAAGCAGTTCCAAAATGCTCAGTAATGTAGTGATGCGGGAAGCTTGTGACCTGGGAATGGTAATGATTTTTTTTTTTTTTTTGGTGGTGGTTTCCTGGCTGGGAATCGAACCGAGGCCGCGGTGTTAAGAGTGCCTAAGCCTAGCCACTATACCACCAGGGAACCCCCAGGAATGATAATGTTTTGCTTCTGGCTTTCCCATGATTCCTTCCACGATTCTTCAGACCTTAATTACGCTTGCGCTGTGTGCAAAAGCACTGTACTGAGTTGTGGAGGGTTGAGGGTACATAGCCTCATTCCTGACTCCAGCTCACGCTCGATGGCACGGACAGGTCTGTACAGGTAACCAATAAAAGGCCCAGAGTACTTCTCGTATCGGATGGAAGAAGCTTAGTTCTCACGGGGACCTTAGTTCTCACGGGGACACGCTGGAAGTGTGTACACTCTCGGAGAAGCTGCCATTTCACTTGGGCCTTTCACTTGAGAAAATTAAAATGAGAAATTAATCATTTCTCTTCTAAAAAAGTATCACTATTCCTCATGCTTAAAATGAATATGAGAGTAAGGGAACAGTTGTTACTGAACCTCAGGTGGTAGGCACTTTCAGTGCCACATCGCATTGAACTCTGACAACCCTTCACACCCTTTCGTAATCAGGCTTGGATGGTAACTCGTCTATTTCAGTGCTGCTCAAACTGTGATAGGCACACAGAGGATCTTGTGAAAATACAGATTCTGATTCAGGAAATCTGGTGTAGGACTGAGTCTGCATTTCTAACCAGTTCCTAGGTGATGGTGGCTATGGCTGACCACACGGTTCTAAATGTGGTCTGCCTGACTCCATGGCTGTGCCCTCTCCACGGTGTGGCCATGCCTTCTGCACATTAGTGAATGTATTCAATCATATATAATCAGAGAAAAAAACACCGTTAATTTAAAGAACAGGGAAGGGTTTTGCCTGAAATCTCTGCTCCCTAATCATCTGTCTCCAGGAGTATAAGGTGGAAGAAGCAAACGTGACAAATATATGCAGTGGTATGTGGCTGTCTAGATTGTATTTACAAATGGCGACTTGAGGGATTTTCATCTCTCACTTGGTCTACATGTGATTTCCCTTTGCCCGCCGGTCACAGAAACTCTCCTGCATAAGATAGGGCTCCACTAAATACATAAAACATCTAGGCAGTTTCGAGTCCCAGTTCAAGCTAGCTACGAGAACAGTGAACCAGTTGTGACAATGTCATGTTTCTGATGGTCTCGATAAATCGCCTACCCCTTGCTCTACCAAGTATGAGCATGTAGGAACACCACACACCACACACACACACACACACACACACACACACACACACACGAGGGCTGTCAGAAAGTATCCAACCATGTAATAAGAATAGAGGCGTTTTATGGCTGGATTTTTTCTGGACAACCCTCATATACACACCGTGATTTAATGTAGGCACTCCTTGAGAAAAGCTTTAGCGTGGGACTTAGTAACTAGTTGACAAACATTGTTTTTTACCCACCTGGCTACGACCTATACAAATTTCCCAAGGCTTTAAGTCACACTGCCTCCCCGGAAGGCAAAACTTAAAGCTATGCCTTCACTTTTTTAGGTCACTCTCCAATCCCCTGGTGACCAGAAGACATGAGCTTGACTACCTCTTGGGTATTGCATCATCAGGGAGTGATTTAGTTACTAGGGAGACCAGATTCTCAGTAATTTTCCCGTGAGACAGAGTGTGGGCTTTGGAGTCAGTAAGCCGTGGGTTTCGGTCAGTCCCAGTTTTTCTGTTTACAGCTAGGCCCTACAGTTGGCTTACCTATTATATGTAAAGAGAAAAACCAGGCGTGAAATTAGGAGAAAATGCAGGTGCCTTTTTATTATTTCTTAAAGATTGAATGAACTCTTTTAAAATAAGTCTTTATAGAAGAAACCCCTTATTTACAAATAACAGTTATTTCAGGTCACAGTAAAAGGATAAGGTGCCTTATTTTTACTCAGTCCTAAAAAATACCTAAAGTATTTTAATTGGTCTTTATTAGTTTGTGTATTCAAAGGCAGGAGGGTCAAGATCATCAATACTTTATGGTCACTCACAAGTACCAACAATTAGAAGGGATCTTCTATCTGGTTCGAACCTTGTACTTGACAGTGAGAAGTCTTGCTGGTGGGGATCTTCAGGGTTCATGCCTGAGTGGGGTTCAGCCTCCAGGAATACTTATAATAATAATGAAGACTTATTAAGTCCTTAAGATGTGTGAAGCATTTTCCATACATTGCCTCATTTAATTATCTTTTTCCCCCCAAGTGTGAGATGGATGCCATTATTAGACTCTTCATTTACAGATAAGGAAAATGAGACTAAAAGAAGATGGTGACGTGTTCTCCAGGCCACCAAGGAATAACAGGTGGAGGCAGGATGTAACCCCAGAGCCAGCAGTTTTATCCTTCTTACTGAACAGCCCCCAGTCTCAAGTCTCAGCTGATGATTAAAACCAAGTAAGGACTCAGAGGAAACATTTCTGAAAATACTGACCATTCAAGGTGTTGTTGTGGTGCGCATCAAGAAGATGAAAATACTCCAGCAAGGCCTTCACATTTCTCACGGATAATAAGCAGTATAGTTTGTCCAGATAGAGGTACCACAGAAACGACCCTGTCTTCAGTTTCATCAGGGTGCTCTTTAAGCCGAAGGATTCTAGCAAACTGAAAGAGAACAGAGAATTCTGTCTTGGAACTAGAATGTTGGATAGAGACATTCTGGTAGGAAACATCTTCCTAGTTAAAAACGTCAGAGGGTTCCCTGGTGGTGTAGTGGCTAGGCTTCGGTGCTCTCAACACTGTGGCCTGGGCTAGATTCCCAGCCAGGGAACCACCAAAAACAAACAAAACATAGGAAACAGTCAATAAAAATTACACTGGCAGAGAACTCACACTGGGTGGTGAACATATAATGCAACAAATAGATGATGCATCGCAGAATGGTACACCTGGAACCCATATAACAGATGTCACCCCAATAAGTCTAACAATAAAAATTTTTTATATATCAAAAAAACAGTAAAAAAACATTACACTGGCTAAGGGGAGGATCACTTTGTAAGTTACGTGTCTAACCACTATGTGTACACCTGAAACTATAATGTTGAATATCAACTGTAACTGACTTCCTCCCAGTTCTCTGTCCTTGCTATAGATGTTTACTGTCCTAAATCTCATTAACTTCATTATCCCTTGAAATAAAACAAGTTCTAAACTGAAATCAGACTGGAAATGAACAAAAAGTGTACACATATGAAAACCTGTGCTGCACAGCTAGAGTGGTTCTCAGAGGAATATTGATATACTGAAATTAATTTATTAGAAAACAAAAAATGAAAAGTACACCAAAAAAAAAAAATACTAAAAGAACCTAGAATAAGTAGAATAAAACCAATGAGGGAAGGAATTGTTTAAAGACCAAAGTGCAAATCAGTGAAGTCAACTTGATTAGTATAGTGAGGGCCTTTTTTCTTTTCTGTTCTTTATAATGGAAAATTTAAAACATATCCCAAAGTAGATTGTATAATAAAGCTATGTGTACTCATCACTCAGCTTCAACAAAAATTACCAACTTGGCCAATCTTCTTTCATCTATACTCCCCAACCCCCATCACTGGGTTAGAGCTCAGACATGACTTATAATCTGTAAATATTTGAACATATATTTCAAAAATAGTGACTTTTAAAACATAGTATTTTATACTTAATAGCAAATCTCTATTTAGACTAATTACATTTTGAGTTCTTAATAGACACATATAACTAATGACTTCTATACTGGACAGCGCAGACTTAGATAAATTAGGATCATCATTTTAGAAAAATCGACTTATGAAGGCATTAAACATGTGAATCAATAACCATGACTAATAACCAGAAACTAATCAATGGTGAAATGCTAAGAAAAAAGATACCTGGCTCAGAAGGTTTTATGGGGAGTTTTCTTTTCTTTTCTTTTTTTTTTTTTTTTTTTTTGCTTTTTTGGTATGTGGGTAGTTCCCTGACTGGGAATCGAACCCAGGCCGCAGCACTGACAGCGCCAGCGCCGAAGCCTTAAGCCACTGCACCATCAGGGAACTCCCTGGGGAGTTTTCTTAAAACCATCAAACAAATAATTTCGGTTATATAAACTGTTTCAAAGCAGTTCTGATTTTAGTAGTATGATAGACTGTTATCACTTCATCACTAACAACGAAGGATTTTAGGGATAAAATCGTGGCAGCATTGAAGAGCTGAAGAAATCAGGCAGGAACCCAGAAAGGATAACTTTGGTTTTCATTGAAGGGTTGGGGGCGAGGGCAAAAGAAAGCCCTATGGGCCCAGGGAAAGTGGGGAGTCTGACAACGCTCTCCATGTACCTTCTATGTACAAGACACAAGTAGGTAAGTGGCAGCGAAGGGGCCAGGATCGAGGATGATGGTGGTCAAACAAAACTTTCGTGTTCATCTGTAATGAGCTCATTTTTTTATATTGGGAAATTACGAATCAGAAACTATTTAATATGCAAACGTATCTGAAGATCCATCATGAAGTGTGTGATAAGCAGGTTCCAAAGGAGCTGTCTCCCTGCCTTCTCATCGGGACCGGCTCCTCCCTGGAAAGCAGGAAACTAGCGGGGAAGCCCGGGCCTCCAGGGACGGACCGCGGCCGCAAGGGCGCAGCATTTCGTGCGGTAGGAGGCAGCACCACGCCGAATGACCAGCACCGGATCCGCCGGCAGGATATGTAACCCGGGGCTGTTGCCCTTGTCTGCCAGGTGTCTCCACCTGAAAAGCTCTCCCCGACCCCCAAGCAGCCTCGCGGGATTCAGTGCTTAATGCCAAATCACCTTCTTGGTCCTCAGACAACAATCAGTGGGCGCTCGCGAAAAGCCAATTAGCATCCCCTCTCGTTCCCGTGGAAATTTTGAGAGCCATGCGGCGGGGATGGCCTCCCAGACGTGGGACGGTCCCGTCGAGGGGGGGGGGTCCCCTGGGCTCTCCAAAGCCCAGTCATTGGCTCTTGGGCCCGCGGCGCGCGGGGGACTACAGTTTCCAGAGTGCCCTGCGGCGACGGGCGGAGCCCGGGAGCGACCGCAGCCAATTAGGGGGTCTGCGGGCTCTGCCGGGGAGCGGCAGGTGGAGCCGGGCGGGTAGGCGGGCGTGAGCTGGGTCCCAGAAGGCGTCCCTGGGCTCGCGGGCTGGGCGTGGGGCGCGGCGCGAGCGGGGCTGGCACTCGGGAGGCATCCTCGGGGACGGGACCGAGCGGGGGCGGGGTCCGCGGCCGCCCGAGCGGTTCCGGGTGCGCCCGCCGCGCGCAGTCCAGGACGCACTTGACCGAGAGAGGGCTGCGGAGAAGGGCGGGTCTGGGGAGAACCCCCGACCGCCACGGCGTTGTCCAGCCCCTCCTGCGCGCGGCCGCCGGAGCCGGCGCCACCTCGCCCCCGGTCCCGCGCCCCCAGCCATGGCTTTCGCCAATTTCCGTCGCATCCTGCGCCTGTCTACCTTCGAGAAGAGAAAGTCCCGCGAATATGAGCATGTCCGCCGGGACCTGGATCCCAACGAGGTGTGGGAGATCGTGGGCGAGCTGGGCGACGGCGCCTTCGGCAAGGTTTACAAGGTGAGGGCGCTGGGGACGGGTGGCCCGGGGCGCGTGGAACGGCTCGGGAA
Source organism: Lyroderma lyra (assembly GCA_004026885.1). NCBI lineage: Eukaryota > Metazoa > Chordata > Mammalia > Chiroptera > Megadermatidae > Lyroderma > Lyroderma lyra. Next base: position 210,034 of record PVJL010001612.1, read on the forward strand.
CGAAGGGCCGCCGGCTCCGGTCACCCCTGGCCACGGCTGGGGAGGGCGCGGAAGGGCTGCCCAGCCCTGAACTCGGGGTTCGCGGCTCCTGCCCCGGTGCCTCCTTTTCTGGCGGGGAATCCTCACTCATCCCGCTGAGCCCCGGCATGCTGCGCCCCAGCTCGGTCTCCGAGCACTTCCTGTGCGGCTGGCACTGCGCTCGGCGCCGCCGGGGGAGACAAAGGGGCGCTCAGAGGACCGTAACACCCGCGAGGGCCACCCGAGGCATCGCCGCAGAGCTGTGGTGCTAGGCAGACTATTGAAGAGCGCCCACACACATGCTGTGAGAATTCCGAGGCGACGGGACAGACGCTCGGCTGCCTCTGGATGGTTAGGACCCGTGGAGTTGGGGTCGCATCTGAAGTTGAATCCGAGACAGGAAGGGGGAGGGGCTCCAGAGTGGGGGGTTAGGCTTGGAAAGGTGGGCAAGGGCTGGTCGGAGCGGGAGGGCAGGGCCTCGTGAGTGCTGGCCTGCGGAGGCCAGAGTTGATCCTGTGGATGAGTCACGGCTGGGGAGTCTCCCAGCCCGCAGGGCAACGCGGGGCAGAGAGTGTGGCAGAGTGGTCGGTGCACAGCTGATTAAATGCTAGACACGTTTGCAGCAGGTCGTTGTCCGGTTTCTGCTCCTGTGAACCAGCTCGGAGTGGCTGTGTTGGGGACCCAAACACTTGGGGGTTGACTCCGCCCTTTCCCAGACCTCCTTTCCCCCAGGACAGCCTTTACTGAGAGAATCCGCCGGAGAATCCTACGCCACGTCTCCCTCCTCAGGGCTCCTGTGGCTTGTAGACCACTCTGCCCCCCACGATTGCCCTTTTTGGACGCTGAACCTCAGGAAGGATTTCTCTACCCCCTAACACTCCCTCCGCCTTCCACTCCGCCACCCATGTCCCCCCAGGATGTGCGCTCTCTGCCTTGAAAGTGGTCTAGAGCCTCTTTACCCAGGTGTGGTGCCTGGATGGTGCATTAGCATCATGTGGGATGCTGGTTAGAAATGCAGAATTTCAGGCCCTACCCTGGACCTACTAATTACCCTGGATTTTAGCAGGCCCCCCAGGTGATTGCGAAGTACATCCAAGTTTGACAAGCACTGCTCTGGAGGCCATTTTAAGGCCAGCTTGGCCCATCTGGGTGCCTGTGCTCTTACCTTACCACCTCCCCTCTGAGCTGGCACTTCATGTGACAGGGTGGAACCCCCACTGGGTCAAAGGTTGTGTGGTTAGAGAGGCAGACCTCTGTGTCACTCACACCTGTGGCTCTGGGGCTGCCTGGCTTGGCTGCTCTCTTCTACCTGAGGGTTCTGCGTGCATGTGAGGGCTGCGGGCATCTTCATTAGGCACATCTTCAGGCCTCTCAGAGCTGCATCTTCCTCCTAGTGGGACCGGGAAACTGTCCTCAGCCTTGTGGCTTCCCTGGACACCCTGCCAGGGTCCTCGCCTCCCCGGGACATAGCCTGCATTTCCAAATGTGCTCTACCACCATGAGGGCAGCTGGACTCTTGGTCAGCTCACCACACCCTCTGCGTTCTCCAGAAGGTTCAGTTGGTGTTTTCAGTGCATGCCATTGGCTATCGGGGATGTTTTTTCTCTGTTAGAGGCTGGGCTCCCAGTGTGCTTTGCTCGTGTCCTGCTTCATTTTCTTTTATGCTGCTAAGATTTCCCCTTGTCAGTTTCAGTTGTCATTTCTCCCAGTTTAACCCTGTAAAACTCCCCTGCTACTCTGGAAGTGTTTTACACAGTAACCCAATCTGATTCACAGGTTAGCTTGTCTCCTCCTGGTTCTTCAGAGCATGTGGACCCTTTTTAAAATGAGTTTAGCTCTCTCCCCATCCTCTCCAAACCCAATTTTCCTCCTAATTAAGAGAAGGGAAAGCTAGGCCGAGAGCTGTGTGATGGCTGATACCCCTGGACCATTTGTTATATGGGCCTTAGCGTGTGACCCTCTGATCTAACCCAACCTCATGCTGCGTGTGGGAATGCTGGGGCCCAGGGACAGGACGGGACTGGAACTCAAGGCTCTGGGCTTCAGTTCAACACTTTTCCTTAGTTGGCAGCTAAGAAAGGCCCGGCATGGATCACCAGTCCCTGTCACCCAGGCCTCCCACCCTGGAGAAGTGCTGCTTCCTTTAGCCCCTAAGAGTGGAGGAGGCAGGGGCTCTTTACTAAAGCCTCTAGTAGGGACCATACCTCCTTCCCACCATCTCCTCTCCCCATTCTAGAACCAGCAGGTCCTGGCAGTCTGGGTGGCAGAGGTCTTCCTGAGGACTTTTCCTGGCATTCAGAGCCTTAGAAATCCCAATTTTTGTTGGATGCCTATCAGAAGAGGGCTCTGATGACTGATTTCCTGATGAGAGTCTTACAGAAGCTCAGAGCCTGAACATCAGCAAAGTCAAGATAGGAAGGCCGTCCTGCCTGCTCCCTGGTATGCCATCCGTCTGCTCAGGAGAAAAAGAAGAGCGTGGGATTGATTTTGAGCCTCATTCTCACCTAATCCTCTTGCAATTGCAAACTGATTTGAAAAGAAAGTCATTTCTAGTTCATTACTAGATACAAAGTGAAGAACACAAGCTACATGGTCTCAAAATTCTTGCCCTTTATTCAATCAACTTTATTCTGAAGACAAGGTCGAAAGGGGCGGAAGTGTTTGATACTTCGTTGGGTGGCGAAAAGCTGCCGTCAGCAGGGTGTGCTTGCTGTCACCGTGGCGGGGGACATGGGGTGGGTATCACATGTCAGACACAGGGCGTGTGCTGACGTGAAGAGGTGGGGTAGCAGGCTCAGGTGATTTTTCTTCTGCTTCTTGAAAATTGCTTTGGTTTTGATCTTAGGTTGTCTTTCAGCTTTTAAAAGGTTTAATTAATTGGCAAAATTGGGGATATACAGAAAACATTCATTAAAAAGAAAACAGTCACTCTAAGTCCCATCAATTGCTGGTGACACTTGCATGTCTTTCCTTCCAGACTTTATTGGTGTTTGTGGTGGAAAAAAAAAAACCAACTATTTGTTTGGTCAGGGTTGTAATCCTACACACGCACCGTGTTTTATGCCGTCTTCCCTGGAGCCTCTTTCTGTATTGTTCTAAGTACTTCACACATACCGTCTGGGATCGCTCACTGCCCCCCCTTTTTTTTTTTACTATTAACAAGTTAAAATTGATTCAGTGCTGATCATCTGCCAGACACTTCTATAATACAGTTACTTCTGCTGTAATGTGAACTTGGGTGTCACAGGGCTGTGCAAATCACACGCTAAAACCAGAGGCCTCGTTAGAAAAGTGGGGCTGAGGGCACAACACTCAGAAATTGCACCAGGAGCGCCTCTGAAGAAAAGGTAAGAACCTAAAACACCACTTGCAGTTTTACACAGATAAGAAATGCAAAAATATCACAATATATAATATATATTTCACAATACATATACTGTGAAAATGCCCCACAGGGTGCGGGTGGCCATGGGCGTGGGGGGAAGGGGAGGTGTCTGCAGTCAGGTGGCAAGTCGGGCCCCCAGATGTGGATGGGTGTGGCTCAGAGTGGCAGCAGGTGTGGGAGGTGTAGGTGCGTTTTGTGCATCCTTTGCTGCGCAGTTCGGCCGGGGCCGGTTGTCTGCATCTACTTAGAGTTTCTGGAAGAAACTGCACCTCAGCAAACGTGAATTTAGCATTTGGATGGAATTGTTGCCTGGTCCTTCAGTGCTGTTGGGACAGGGTTGGCCTTTTCAGTGTCAGGGTTACAGCCAAGCTGGCTGTGCATGGAAGGACAGGGGCTGCCCTCCCTTGGGGACCTCAGGTGCCCTCCAGGTCAGAGAGCCATTGTTAACCCACATCCTTCTAGTGCTACGTCCTGCCCTGCTGCCCTAGTTCAGACAAAGCAGGGGCTCAGTGAGATGGGAGCCAGCGGTCAGGCCTGCCCCCTCCCCCCAGGGACCCTCTCCCTTCACCTCCTCTCCTGCTGGATAGTTTGAAAGCCTGGGCTTCCGACAGCCAGGCGCCCCCCCCCCCTCCTCCGGAAGGAGATCTGGCCCCAGGCAGTAACCTCGTTTCCGCTCAGCCTAGTGTTTTTAAACAGAAGTCCATGCTATTGTGCGCAGGTTCCTGGCTCCCCCGGTGGCCCGAGCTTCCTGGGGATGTTGCCCGCCTAAGGGGTCCCCTTCGGTGCCTGGAGGCTGACACCGAGATGTTTTCTGGTGGGCTCTGGAGCAGGCCAGGGCGAAGGGAGTTGAACAGCTCACCAGAGCCCCAGCCCCAACCTCCGCCCAGGGTCCCCAGGCCTCCTGAGCTTGACTGGGCTAGGGGCATATCCCCGGGGGCTGCCACCCCCAGAAAACAGCCCTGGAGGGACACTCCCAGCCCCATGCTCCTGAGGGCAGTGGGACAGGGTGGTTAAGGGAAGAAATTTGGGGCTCAGTGGGCTCTGAATTTCAACTCGAAGCAAGTGACTGTCCTCTCTGAGCCCCAGGCTCCTGTCTGTGAATGGAGGTGATAATTCGGAGACTAAGGGGGTGCTGAGAGGCGCTAAGGAGGTGAAATGTTTAGCACCTGATCCCCACCCAGGAAGTGGGCAGGAAAGGGAGGTGGTTTGTCACGCATGCTCTTGGTATCAGACTTCTCTGCTGCTTCACTGAAGGCAAGGCAGAAAGGCTGGCATTTGTAGCTTGTCCCGTGGGTCGGGCTATCTCCCCCGGGGACTGGTGGGGGCAGGTAGTTCTTTGGTGTGGGGGCCATCCTGTGCGTTGTAAGATGTTAGCAGCATCCCTGCCTCCACCCACTCACTAGAAATACCACCAGTGCCAGCACCATTGCCTCCTCCACCCGCTGCCTGTGACAGCCACACGTGTCCCCAGACATTGCCACATGTCCCCTGGGGGCCAGAATCCCGCCCGCTGAGCACCACTGCCTCATGCACATGCACGTGTCTCAGCCGCTCTATGTCAGGTCCCTGGTGAAGCAGACCAGGGTTCAAATCCCGGTTCTCACTGAAGCCACTGTGTGAGGTCAGGTGAGTGGCTGGACTCTGAGTCTCAGTTTCTCCATGTGTCCCGTGGGGCTGAGACTACGAGTCAACCCACAGAGCTGCTGTGAGGATGAGGCGAGTGGCTCCCACGGGGAGCAGAGCAGCCGCCCAGAGGAGGTGCTGGGGATGGGTCCCAGGCTGCCGGCATGTGGGGGCGGGGAAGGGGCGTGGAAGGAGGAAGGTCTGATGGGGTGAGAGAGTGTGTGGGTCAGAGACGGGGCTAGCGGTGAGAGGGGATGACGTCCACCTGGCAGAGAGACTGGGAAGGTGACAGAAAGCTGGAGAGAAGGAAGCCTGGGCCAGGACAGAGGCCGGACGGTGCGGCCCGAGGCTGCCAGCTGGCTGGCCTTGAGCCTGGGATGGCCTGCGGACGGGTCCGTTTGGCTCCCATGGTGGCTGGACCAGATCGGAAGTGATGGCCAGCATTTGGACATCAGGGCATCGAACAGCAAAGCCCACATTTCTGTCTTCTCCGAAAAGCTCCGATAGCTGCTACCAGCCGGCTGCCCGAAGGAAATGTTCACACAAGCAATGAAAAACGTTCTCGTAGCCGCCTTCGAAGGCGGAAGAACAGGAGACACGAGGTGTAGCGGCGTGGTTCAGTCAGCCCGGCGTAGCCGAGCGTTACCTCCCGGCTCGCAGTCCGCACGCGAGCGGGGGCGTTGGCGCTTCTCACTCCGCGCCAGGTCTGTGAGGTTGGCGTGTGCTTCCGACGTGCAGCACATCTCAGCCTGTACAGGCCACTTGCCACGGGCTCACAAGTGACAGGCGGCTACTGCACTGGGCAGTGCAGGCCTGGCCCCCCGTTCACCCCCTCATGCCCCGCCCCGTCCCCCCGACCCACGCTGCACGTCGCCGTCTCCTGCCTGGTATCCACTGGGCTTGGGCGCTGGGCTTGCCGGTTGGGGCCAGATCTAGAATACGAGAATGCTTTCGTGGGTCAGGCCAGGACAGCCTGGCGTGCCCAGCTGAGGAACTGGAATGTGACAGTTTGGAGCGCAGCTAAGGTGTCGCCTGTCCCACGTCCCCAGGCCTGACCAGCTCGGCCTCATGTTGTGGTAGAGGAGTTCTCTCTGTGTCGTCACCAGAGTAGGGGGTGGCCTGCCCAGATAATTGGGGGCTGGCTGCCCATGGCCAGGATGAGTGAAGGCCGGGACACGGTGGCAGCCAGGGGTGGGAAAGAAGGCCAGAGCTGGAGTTGGGGCCCAGGACAGGGCCCAGAGAGAAGTGATGGACGGAAGACGACTAGCCTGGGAGGCACGGAAGATTCTAGCGAGCTAGGCGCCGCAGTCAGGAGGAGGGAGGACAGCAGAGAGAGTGAGGTGGGAAGGGCAGCCCGGGGTCAGCAGGGTCCAAGAGGGCAGGGGGTGTGGGGCGGGGCCTGCGGTGGGAGCCTCCCGGCCTGCAGGCTGTGTGATCCTGAGAAGACTCCTCGGTGGCTTGGTGGCTTTGATTCTTTAGCTGTAAAATGGCGATGGGAGTGGGCTGTTGGGGGATGAAGTAGCACAGGCAAACCGCCTGAGCTGGGGAAGCTCCAAGAAGTGTGAGCCATTCCTGTTATTCAGGTTTATTATAACTACCGACATGGCGCACGGAGCACCTGCTGCGCGCCAGGCACCCGGGGATCCGAGGAGCACGAGGTGAGCAGTGTCCTCACGTCACAGCGGGCAGAGCAGAGGCCCAGGAGGTGCGGTGACGTGCTGAGGGTCGCACGGCTTCCCTGTGGCAGGCTGGGACCTGAACCCTGAGCTCCCCAGCCAGGAGCCGGTGCTTTCTTTCCTACCAAACAGGCGCAAAGGGGCCTGTTGGGAGGAGAGGACCCAGGGCCACTTCCCGGGGGCATCTCCCCGGGGGCGTGGGTGTTTCTGTGCCCGGGAAGGTGAGCCTCCTTCCCAGGCGCCGGCCTCCGCCCCTCCACGGGGCCTCTGGCTCAGAGGAAGCGGTGAGGCTGCAGGCAGGGCCGGCAGAGGAAGCGGCAGGGGAAGGGGCGGCGTCAGCGTGGGGAAGCTGCGTGCTCCCGGGGTGCTGGTGGGCGTGGGGCTGCGGAGTGCTTCTGGGTGCCGCCCGCAGGGCAGCGAGGGGCCTCCCGGGAAGAGGCCTTCGCCCCTCCTCCTCCTCACTCAGCGCCCACTTCCTCACCCTTTTCTTTCTCTTCTGCTTTCTCTTTGCTTCGTGTTCTCTTCCTTCCCCCATTGCTTCCTTGTTCTTTTTCTGACTCGCAGGCTGTCCCAGAGCCAGAGTTCAGGCCCTGAGACTCTAGGGTCCACCCCTGTGCTGGTGACCAAAGAGTTAGGGCGAGCGGCCTGTGCCCGTGGGGGTGGGCAGCCGCTGAGAGGAGGTGGGGGAGCAGCGCCTCTTTCCTGCCCCGGGACCTTTGCACTTGCTGTGGCTTCCGCCTGCCATCCTCTTCCTCTGACTCTGCATATCTGGGGCTGCTGCTCGTCCCCCATGTGTCCTCTCACATCGTGTCCCCTCCTCCCAGGGGCCGGCCCTGACCGTGCTGACAGCTCCCTGCTAATTTCCCTCAGCCCTCCTGTCGCAGACTGGGCTCTCTCTGTGTACCTCCCTGGTCGTTTTCTTTCCTCTCTGGAGGACGGGAAGGTCCCCGATCTTCTGGGGACCGCAGGCCCGGGGCACGGTAGAGGCTCCATCTCTGCTGAGTGAACGAATGATGAGCGAGTCAGTGCCAGGCCCGGCTTGTGGCGGTGAGCACCGGCGCCGCAGTCGGTTCTGAGCCTCCCCGCCTCCTTGCTGTGTGATCTGGGGAGCATCATCTCACCTCGCTGAGCCTTAGTGTTGTGTGTCTTCAGCTGTGAAATGACATCAGAAGTGTGTCCCTCAGAGAATTCGTGACGAGCGAGACCTGTGGCCAGCCCCTGCCGTGCTGCCCAGGCTGGAGGAAGGAGGGGTGACTGTCATCACTGTGATGACGGCTGTTTCTGTGGGTTGACTGGATTGTCTGGCTTCCTGAGGGGTGACGGAGGCATTCCCAGGAGGCTGCTCCTGGGCAGACACGGGCATGCGGGGCGCAGGGGGTCGCCTAACGCTTGCTGCTCTCTCTGTGTGTTAGGGGGGTAACCACGGTCCAGTGTGATGGCGGCTCCAGCCCAGCCTTGAGGACGCTCCCTGCCAGGGCTGGGCAGTCTCAGCTCTGCGCCTGCCCCCCATGGCCGGTCTGTCCCGGGTCGCTGAGGCCACTCTGCATGGCTGGAAGAGCAGCATTCGCGCCCTGGAGGAGCATCTGGCACTGTGCCTCACCTGCCTCCCTGCGAGCCTGCAGCCTGTCTCGTCGGGCAGCCCATGGCCCTTGGAGGCCCGGTGGGGGAGGCTGAGCTCTCTGACCCTCGGGCTGCCTTTCTCCAGCGCCTCACCACCCCCCATGCTGTCCCCACTTTGAGGTGACAGGAAACCCATCACGGGCTGAGGAGAGGTGACTGGTGTGCCTGCTGGTTAATGAGGGAGCTGGGCCAGTGCCCACCTCTGATCTGCCTGCTGGATCGTCTACCCTGCGCCTCAGAAGACCCCCAGAGCACCCACACCCCCCACGGGAGCCCCTGGCTGGGCCGTGGTCTTCGCCGCGTGACCCTCTGGGCCTTGGTTTCCTTTTCCGCCGATGGGGTAACCCCGTACCTCGCACACGCGAGCCATGGACGTCTCTCCCCCTGTGATCCTGTGAGGCCAGTGCCCCAGGACACAGGCCGAGCTCAGCTTCACATCTGAATTATGTCCAGTGAGCGAGGGCATGGGGCGGGCGTCCCTGCCTGTGTGACCAGGGAGGGTGTAAAGTGGCAGCAGGGTAGTCAGTGCCAGGCTTTTGGACACAGCCCCAGGGGACAGTGGAGTGGCCAGACGTGGGGGCTTGGGCAGCTCTGGGGTGGACTCCCCCAGCTGTGGCTGGCAGTGCTGGGGAAGTGTTCTATGCTCCAGAGGGCTGCTCACGACATAGCGCTGCTACGTGAAGGGGACAACCAGAGGCCTGTGGGGACGGCTTCGTCCCATGTCATGAAGTCCGGAAAAATGTGTTCATGGAGAGAGAGACGCACAATCCTGAGCGACCGTTTGTGGGGCGCTCCCTGTGGCCCGGCCCTGTCCTAAGCACCTCTCACAGAGTCACTCGCTGCATGCTGGCAGCAGCCCGCGAGGCAGGAACTTGGGGCATCTCGATTGCACAAAGGAGGAGAGTGAGGGACAGGGAGCTCACGTGCGTGCCCTGGGGTCACACAGCTGGGCGGTGTTCAGGTGGGCCAGCGGGCAAATCTGGGCTTGAGGTTGCCGAGACGAGGTGCTCCGACAGGAAAGGGGGCTGGGGAGGTTTGTCCTAGTGCCGGTACGTTTTGAAGGCTCGTTCATGAGTAGGATCGCTTTATGGAATAACTCAAATCCTTCCTCTCGGAGGTCTGGGACTGCCTGGGCGGCTGGGAGCTCGCATTCCCCACGGTCGGTCGTGGTGAGGATTGAGAAGGTGAAGCCCAAAGGTGCAGGCAGTGGAGGGGGACCTGGGTAAGGGGGCTTCCTGCTGCTCTGCCTCCCCAGACCGTGACCCCGGGCCGTGACCCCAGGCCGTGACCCCGGGTCGTGACCCCAGGCTGCCCTCCTGCCCTGACTTCGTCCTCTGGCTGCAGGGAGCCTGGGAAAGGTGGGCGCAGTGGCCCCAGGGGGGCGGAGCCCGTGGCACCTTTCTCACCCCCTTTATCAGTGATAGGCAGCCTTGGGTTCCCCATCACTTTGGAAGAGCTGAGGTCTGCAGGCTCCCACATCCCCAGCCAAGTTGGACAGGTCACCTGGGGTTTCGGCCAAGGCTGTGACGTGACGTCTTCAGGGCCAATCCTGTTTGGGTTTTCGTTTTTTATCTGCTGCTGGCCCAGAGGGGTGGTGCTGCTCAGCATTTGCTCGCGCCGTGCCAGGATGGCTTGCCAGGCTTCTGCGCCCTGAGGGAGAGTATTAAATGCCGTCTTTGGAGGCCCTGTCACGCCTCTGCTTTTGTGCTTCATAATCTTTGTCATCCTTAAGTGTCGCTTGCTCAGAAACCCGGCCGTCTCGGTTGTCACAGAGCTGAGACTTGGCCCTGGTGATGGCTGGTGGGTTTTGTCCACTGGGCAGGGCTCCCGCGCTGTGTGTGTCCTGGCCCCATCCAGGCCTTCGGCTCCTCCAAGGTAAAGAGGGCCCATCTTTTAAAACCGGAAAACAACTGGAGTCAGGAACCTGAGTGGACTTCTTCTCACTTCCCTTTCTCTCATGTGGAGGGCCTCATTTTTCTCTGTTTGCAAGGAGGTTCATTCATTCATTCGTCCATCCATCCATCCATTTATTCTCCATCCATCCATCCATCCACCCACCCATCCACCCATCCATCCACCCATCCACCCATCATCCATCCACCCATCCACCCACCCATCATCCATCCATCCATCCACCCATCCATCCTCCATCCATCCTCCCACACATCCGCCCTTCCATATACTCTCCCATCCATCCATCCATCCACTCACCCACCCATCTGCCTGCTGCCTGCCCATCCTCCTGTCTTCCCAATTGCCCGCCCTCCTACGCTCCCATCTATCCACTGGCTGTTCTGTGCCAGGCTCCGTGGCGTAGACTAAAATGAATCCGACATGGGTTTAGCCTTTTGGAGCTCACAGCCAGGACAGAGAGAGGATCTGGGAACACAGATGACCATGGCACCAGTGGTCTATGATGAAAGCCCTAAGACGGGGTGAGGAAATTCTAGCAGTGGGGTGGGAAGGGTTCTGGGAACACTTCACAGGGCAGGCGCTGGCTGGCTTAGACTTTGAAGGAAGGTTACTCACAGGTGTGTATGGGGAGGAAGGAGCCTAAACAAAGGCATGGAAGCAGGAAGCAGGCCATCACGGGCTGTAGCATGGGGTGGATGGACACCGTGGGGTAGTGGAACCCGAGTTTGATAGCCACTTCCTGGGCTAGTCACCTCCCCTACCTGGGTCTTCCTTTTGTCGTCAGTGAAGGAGGTCGTGGTACCTCTGTGTACCTCGTGGACCTGTGCTGGAGAGGGCGGGGTGCTCATTATCCTGCCTCAGGAGACCACAGGAAGCCTTGGCAGGCCTTTGTTTATTCTTAGGCCCGCAAGGACGCAAGCGAACGGAAGGTGGGGCCGGGGTGCACACACAGCTCCAGTCCGTGACTGACTCCTGCCTGCCAGCCAGGGGCGCTTTGGGCATCTGAACCTAAGGCGACGCTGGCCGCCAGCCTCCGTGTCTGCTGCCCTCAGACCACGCTGCTTGAACTTAGGTTGGGCCTTGCCCCTGCATGTAGCCCGCTCTGCTGTGACCTTGGTTCCCTCTGGGGCCCAATTTCCTGCCTCCTTAATAGAGGAGCCTTTTCCTGTAGTTGGCAGCAATCACCGCCACAGCTGTCTACTGTGGGACACAGACCAAGCCCTTTCTTGATTCCAGTGGTCCGGACTGCATTTCACACATGCCTGACACGGCCGTCCGGACTGGGGAGGGCCAGGCAAACGGCAACCTTTAGCCTTGACTGCTCTGTTCTTTGGCTGTGACCTGCATGCCCAGGCTGCTCATCTGACAGGTCGGCTGTGAGCTGTCCCTCATGCCCGAGGCCTGGCCCGGTTGCTAGGACACCTCAGTAGCAAGTGATCCGCCTGAGGCTCTAACACCCATTCTGCCCTCAGCCCTTTGTTTCTTCCTAGAAAAAGAGATCCCTGTTTCTGCCGCTCTGTCTGGGATGTGGGGGTGGGTTTCAGGTGCTCCCTCCCCTCTGTGAGTGCACGCTTCCTGCCTGGCAAAGCCTTGGGTGCAAAGCTGCCTGCTCACAACTTTCTGTAGGGATGGATGCTCTGGGTCTGCTCTGTTCAGCATGGTAGCCACTCACCACACGTGGTTATTAAGCCCCTGAAATGTGGCTGGTGCAACGGACACGCTACAAATTTAATTTCATGTGATTTCAGGTAATGCGAACAGCCACAGTGTGGCCAGGAGCTACCATATTGGACTGAGCAGTGCAAGTGGGTTCCCCGAGAGGACAGACAAGGTCAGGGTGAAGTGGTCACTGGGCACCGAGCCCCGTCTGTCCTCGCTGGGAGCCCTGTGGGTAATCGCCAGATGCCATTGGGTGAAATTAGCTTCTACAATGCACTGCATTTCGGATGCTGGCATTTCAGCTTGTCCCGTAGACGTGCATAGGTTTCCCAAAGTCATAACTTAGCTATAATTTTATTATCCTGCTTTGTGGACTTACTATTATGGCTTAGTTATTTTTTCTCATTACCACATCATCTTCCTATTTGTCCTTTTAAAGCGATACTTAATATCCCACCAAGTGAATTCCACCTCTGTCTTAACAGTTGTACATTAAGGATCTTTCCAGAAGTTTTGGCCATTGTTTTGGACATTAATGTGAACACGATCTTGGCACATTTCTTCTGTTGTCTTTTGGGGAATTATTTCCTGGACTTGAAGTCTCAGGAATGAGGGATAATAGGCCTAAAAGATATTTTCAAGGCTCTTAAAACCGATCGCTAATAAACAGATGGAATTCTGTTTATATTCTTGTCAGTGGCGAGGACCCTTTACCACCTGTTTTGCCACCAGCCCTGGAGGCTGTCATTAGCCCTTGTGTTATTGATTGAATAACTGTCAAAATGATCCTCTCCACGTTTTTGGAGGAGGAATCTTTGGGCAGAAGAATCCCATGGATGCTGTTGGCCCGGGGCCCATCAGTGACCCTCCTCGGTCATCCATCAGTCAGTCACTCCGAGAGGTCTCAGCGAAGGCCACTGTGTAGGTCACGGTGTGCTTGGATGGGAAGGTGGCCCTCGTTACATGGGTCCGTGTGGAGAAGTGCTCCCATAGACGTTCGCTCTTTGCTGGGCCGCTCCCAGAGATGGGGAGCTAATCGCCTTTTTGGTGACCAGTGACACGAGTCCGGAAGGGAGTTGATTGGCTCACCTAACTGAGAAGTCCAGGGGCAGACCTGGCCTCCAGGGGCGGCTGGTTCCTGGTGTCCACAGACCCCGCACCTCTGCCCTCCTCTGCCCGTGGGCCCTGCTTCTGCCTGTGGGTCTTGGCTTCATCCTCAGGCTCTCAGAAGGCGTGGCGGGCTGGGCTGCGCCTTCCATCCTACCCGAGGAGCTGAGAAAGAAAGAGCCTCTTTCTTGGTAGGTTTAGCAAAAACCCAAAACAAACTGAAAAGCCACAAAGGTGCAACCCTGTGACCTGCCGGGGTCACTTGTGCATGTCTGAACCACTGGCTGTGACTGAGAGGGTTAGGCGAGCTCAGGCCTCGTGAATCCCTGGAAATGAGGTGAGGGAGAGGTGACTCCCAATGCAAACTGGGCGTGGGTGCTCCTGGGAGGCCTCTCTGGGCAGCTCTGCCGGCCCAGGCCTGAAGCGCCTCGGGGACTGTCCCCTGTAAGGCCTTCACTCTGCTTGAGGCCGCAGACTTCTGTCCTGCAGCTCACGGCCATCACAGCTTGGCCCCTGGTCATTGCATTCACAGAGTTTGTGAGACTCTGTTTCCTCATCTGCAGAGTGGGGGTTGGGGACTTGGGGTTAAAGAGTGGTGGCTACATGTTCTTTCTGGTCTGAGATACCAGCTTTTTCCCTGGAGAGGGAGGCAGGGGACACAGTGATCGGCCTGCAGTCAGGAGGGAATGGAGGGCCTGGGGGTTGCCCCCGACTCACTGCCACTGTGCGGCTGACTTTCAGGGAGCCCCCAGCCCCTGACTGGGCAGGCTGGGCCCCTTGGGTGGGGCAGGGCTCCTGGCAAGGAGGGTTGTCCCCACCTCCTCCTTGCTGGGCCCTACACAAGGGGGAGGATTGTTCCCACAGAGGTGCCTCGGCCAGAAAACACAGTGGCCACTGTGTGTCTGCTCTCAAGGGTGTGGGCTGAGGATGTAATCACTGCCCGCCAGCAGCGGAGGGCTGCGGGGAGCGCCCTCATTCTTCGCTGAACCCCAGCCCTGCCTCGGCCAGTGGGAGAGATGGACGTCAGTGGCCACTGACAGCCACTTGTTCTCATACGGCTCCTTGCCTGTCACCTCCTACGGGTACCCCATCCACATGGACCACCTTTAGCTTTCCAAAACCCATCCATTCCCCAGGATGCCCTCGCAGCAGACCATGGAGATCCTGCGCCTTATTTCTGCACCCCCCCGCCCCCCGCACCGTGCCGAGAGGGGAGCTGTGGCCCAGAGGGCACCGGTGCAGGATGAACAGGCACCTCTGGCAAAGCGGTTCAGAACACGGCCTTCGAAGCCACACGGGCATTAATTCAGTTCCCAGCCCTGCTATTTACCTGCTGTGCAACTTTGGGCAAGTGACTTGACCTTTCTGAGCATGAGTTTTCTTATATATGAGATGAGGCTCTTCATAGTAGCACCTCCCTGGTGTAAAAATTAATGGAGGGGGTCAAACAGTGTCCCCTCGTGCCCTCTCTGGGCTCTGCCGCTTCAGTTCTAGGTTCCCCTTGGGGGCAGGATGCCCAGCAGCTCCAGGCCTGCCTCAGGCAGTGCTGGAGGCTAGAAGTACAGCGGGGCTTGGGGCCATTTCAGTGGTCTCAGCAAGTGTTCTGAGGTTGCATCCTATTGGCCCATGTAATCACATCCCTGTCCCTGAGCCCATCCGGGTGTTCAGATTGGCCAGGATGAGTCACTCAGCTCTGGAGATGGGGGTGGAATCCACTCCATTGCCTGTTAGGGGCTGGGAATGAGGGTGGGTGAGCCATGCTGCAGAAACACCAGGGCGGGGCATCACGTGTGGGGGGCGTTGATTCCCACCAGCAGATGCTCCCTCAGGCAGCGCCTGTCTCCTGCCTCACAGCGATGTGGGCTCAGTAAGTCGGGGCTGAGTGAATAAGCTGATTCCTGGCAGCTTCGGAGAGGGAAGAGAACGCTGGACACGACCACAGGGCACCATTCTGAGTTTGGGGGAGAGGACCCCACCCGGCTTGCGCTGTGTGAGCAGGGAGCACTCTGGGACGAGGACTGACCCAGGGGAGCGGCCCCGAATGAAATTCCCTTCCATGAACGGGGGCCCTGGGCCAGACGTGGATGCACTCGGGGGGCAGGGGGGCTGTGACGGAGGAAGGCTGGAGCAGGCCCACCAGCCTTCCAGATCCCACAGCCTCCTCGTCTGTACACAAGATCCTCGGTGCTGCGTGGTGAGGGCACACGTGAGTCAGCACACGCTGCAGTGTGCACCAGTGTTCTGTGCAGAGAGGGCCCGTGATCAACGGGGGGCCCTGGGGGCATTGCAGCTCAGTGAGCAGAAGCATGCACCTACACAGAGTGAGTTTACAAGTGAATGTGAAAGTTGCCTGTTGGCATCACTCCCTTCACAAAGGCTCCCTGTGAAGCTCAGCACCCCTCCCGGCTCACACACCCCCATAAGCCCACTGGCTCCTCACAGCACGGGAGGGTAGGTCTCCCCAGCTGGACCTTGAGCTCCTTGAGGCCACGGGGGCAGGGGGTTCCTTTGTCTCCTGGTGGCGGGTGTCCTGTGTGCGGCTGGCCTGGGCGCACTTGTAGGAAGGTGCTGGCATCTGGTGTTGGAGGCTTCTGAGTTTGGAGATGACAGGGAGACCCTGTACAGTAGTAGGAAGTGCATAGAGCCTTGGAAGTTAGAGGACTCAGGTTTAAATTCTGGTGCCACTACCCTTGTTCTAGTCACGTCACCACTCTAGGCCTGGACTTGCCTGTCTGTAGAATGGGTTCGGGGAAGTGCTGGTGACTGTGGTGGGGGCAACACGAGGTGATGTGAAGCTCGAATGGCCATGGGCGTTTCCCGGGGATCGGGTTGCAGAGTTGTCCTGGGAGGTGTGAGTGGCGTGTGCTGCTGTCCCCAGGGAGGCACCTGGGTGGAGACCAACGCAGGGTGGCCGCTGTCCTGTGTTTCCGGTCCATTGCTGCCCAGAGGCCCAGCGGCATGGCGGGCCCATGTGACAGGAGAGAGTGCTCTCTCTGAACACCGGAACCCCGAGCAGCATGGCCGAACGCTCCCAGCAGCCCCTGAGGCTCGTGGGACCGCCTGAGGCAGTTGTGGGTCCTACTCCCTTTTCTTGGACAACCTGCTCATCGTGGGTGGAATCGTGTGCACCACTCACAGCTACTTCTCTCCCACTCTTGGTTTTTAAAGTTGTTGTAACACACACAGAACATAAAACTGACCATGTCAGTCATTTCTGAGTGTACAATTCAGGGGTATTAAGTACATTCGCAATGTTGTGCAACCTTCTCTTCTGTCCATCTCCAGAACTTTCTTATCGTCCCAAACAGAAACTCCGTCCCCAATAAACACTAACCCCTGCACCCCAGCTCTCCCATCCCCTGGGAACCTCCATTCTACTTTCTGTCTCTATGACTGACTCCTCTAGGGACCTCACGTAAGTGGGATTATACAGCATTTGTCCTTTGTGACTGGCTTATGTCACTTAGCATGATGTCCTCAGGTTTATCCGTGTTGTAGCAGGTGCCAGAAGGTCCTTTCTTGTGAAGGCTGGATGACAGACGCTCGTGTGAATGCCACTGCTGGGAAAACGTGTGCAGATACCAGCTCGCACCCCTGCTGCCCGCCTCTGCATCTGTCTGTACCCAGGGGTGGAATTTGCTGGGTCCCCTGCGGCTTCTGTGTTGCTCCTTTGGAGGAACCGCCACACTGTTTTCCCCAGCAGCCAGTTGTGTGCCGAGGTTCCAACTTCTCTGTTTCATCACCAACAATTATTTTCTGTAGTTTTGGAAACAGGCATCCTGGTGGGGGTAAAATGCTCTCCTTCTCGTTTTCAAGTAAGAAAACAGCTGTCATGCCCACACAGAATGCATTTAGGAAGCACTTGACTGTAACTGGTGGGCATGTACTTAACGAGGTTAATTTCTCGAATTCGTCCTAGAAAAAGTGCCACATGCCTCATTGTTGAATATCACTACGGTCACCTTGGAAGTGCTCCCCTTGGGGAGCTAGGCACCTTAGTCCTCCCTTCAAAGCAGTGTTGGAACTCCTTTTCTGCTGTGTTCATCGGAGCTGCCATTGTGTCCAAATTCTGACGATTAAGTTCGCAAACTTGCCACGGTCAGCTTACGCTGGCAGCCCTGTACAAACAACTCAGTAAGGTGTCATCACCTTGGTGAGGTACAACGGTCTCCCTGACGGCCACTCCAGAAACAGGGTTCCAAAACTGCTTTAAGGGTGGACTAGGCACTGGCATCGGTGCACAGCTTCCCAAGGGGAGTGCTTCGAAGGTGACCACAGTGATACTCAGCAACGAGGTAGGTAGCACTTTTTCTAGGATGAGTTCATGAAATTAATTGTCCAACCTCATACAACCCTTTTTCATTGAAATGATACAAATAAATGCATGCAACATTCCTGTTAACATTTTAAACAACACAGGGAGAATGAAAATGCCCTTAGACTCTCTCTCCCTACCTCAGGCTGCTCCCCAGCTTGCTATCAGGCACTATCTTTCTAGAGTTTTCCATGCATTTATATACATGTATTTATGGAAGTGTCGCTTCTCCATTTTTGCTGTTTGTATGAAAGTCGCATGCCACTTTTATTGCTCAGTGACTGGATTTTTGACTGAACAATGCAATAGCTGTACCATCCTTGTGTTTTTATTTATAGTATGGGCGCGTTATATTATTAATACTTTTCAAAAATCCACGTTGTTACTGAACAGAGGACATTCTTTCTCACGCATGCTCCTCTGTGCAGCCATCATGAGTGGCTGCACTGGCCATTCACAAACATCGTATCTCCTGCTTCAGCCTCGGGGTCCCCTGCTGGACCTCCGGCCTCTGTTTCTCCAAGGCCTGGCTGTGCTGGCCTCTGGGGCTCAGCTGCCTGCCCCACACGCCTTGGTGACCTCTGTGTCTCCTCTTTGCAGGCCAAGAACAAGGAAACAGGTGCCTTGGCCGCTGCCAAGGTCATTGAGACCAAGAGTGAGGAGGAGCTGGAGGACTACATCGTGGAGATCGAGATCCTGGCCACCTGTGACCACCCCTACATCGTGAAGCTCCTGGGAGCCTACTTTTATGATGGGAAGCTGTGGGTAAGGGTGCCGCCTGCCGCCTGGCCACCCCCACTCGGCCCCCGTGGCCTGGTGTTGAGGGCCTCGGCTTTTTCACAGGATCTTCTTGGAGGGTGAGGGCCGGGCCCAGGAGAAGGGGAACTGGGGGGCTCCAGGTCCCTGCCCTCCCCTTTCTGCAGAACCTCCCCACTTCTGGGTGGTTCAGAGCAGCAAGGTGCTGGGAAAGCCTCCAGCCCGGCCTCTCATCGCAGCCCTGCTGCTTACAGACTAGATACCCCTGGGCAAGCTCTCCACCTCGCTGTGCCTCGGGCTGTCCATCTGTGAGACGGGGCGGTCCCGCAGCCCAACTTGTGGCATTGTGGGGCCGAATTCGGGTGATTCACGGTAGGTGCTTAGAAGAGGACCTGGCCCACAGGAGAGCGCGGCAGGTGTTGGCTGCTCTGCTGTCGCAGCTGTCGCAGTTACCGCCGCCACTGTGGCTGCTCTGCGGGGATTCTCCTTTCAGCTGCACCCCACTCTCTGTCTGCAACCTTGTACTTCCATGTGCACAGTGCCGGTGCAGCTTTCGAGCCCCACCTTCCAAACTTAGCGGCACCCCCCAGCTCCAGAGGCATTCGGGGTGCCCCGTTTTCGTAAGACAGGCCTGCCTCGCAGAACGTCTCCCTTGTTGGCATTCTCCTCGTGTGACTGCCTCTCTGTTTGTAAAACCCAGACTTCCCAGAAGGTTCGTGTCTCTCCAGACTTTTTTTTCAGCCAACGTTTAGTGTGTAGCACGACGCGTTTGTATCCCCCGGTGTGAACGTTCCTGAGCCCATTTGTAACGGCACGATGTGCCGGAGAAGTCTCACGTCCGTTCTGGACGCACTTGGCAGACTTGGCCAGTCACAGGCGGACGTTTTGCAGCGGGCGCTGAGGCCGGGTGGGGGTGGGGGCGTCTGAAGCCGTGCAGGACCTGGGAGCGACCGGGCTCACGTCTCTGCCTGCAGCCCGTTATTGACAGTTGTTAACGGTTTGGGGGTCAGGAGGGGATGCTTGAAGCATTTTACCTTCTGGCATGCTCATTTATTATGTGTAGAGAGTGTGCCCCCGCGTTTCAGTTACCTCAGGAAATCAGTGGGGAGTTTGGAGGTGACGTGGTACTTCAGGTGGCATAGACTTTGACAGTGGTCTCCAAACGCTCCTCTGGTTCTCTGGGACAGCAGATCCTTTTCTCAAAGGGGACACAGATTTCCCTGTGAAGCATCAGTAGCTTTGTTCCTAAGACCTCAGACATTCTGTGCGAAAAATCAAGGAAAGCTAAGTGGAGGTCTCTCTTCCATGGTTTTAAGGAGAAAAATTCTACACGAGATCTTCTTGTCCCAGAGTTGTCCCTTTGGGCGGCTGTCATAGCCAAACCCATTTCTCACCTTCCTCCTTTGGAGCTGCCCCAGCAGCCTGCATCGTTACTATGTGGACCTTGAGAGGCTCCATCTCCTCATTTTGGGGACTTGGGTTGTAGACTTTGTGATGTCAAGGAAGGTGGCACTAGATCAAGAGGGAGAAAGGGTTCCAGGCAGAGAGGACAGCTCAGGTGTGAAAGGTCGCGCAGGTTTGGAGAATGGGTCCAGTGGCCTTCGGGCAGCCCGTGGTGAAAGATGAGGGCAGTGAAGTAACCGGAGGCCGGGTGGTGCAGGGCCTTGAATGCCGAGTCGAAAGGTTTGCACTTGATCTTTTAGCTCTGTGGGTCTCAGAGTGTAGTCCTCAGACCTTGTTAAGAATGCAGACTATCAGGCCCCGGCCCAGACCTGCTAAAGCAGGAACTGTGGGCTGCGGCCCAGCAATCTGTGTTGTAAGGACACTTCTAGGTGACCCAGGCTTCACTTTGAGAAATTCTGTTTTAGGTCATGGGGACCCAGTGGCAGTTCCCCAGGAGAGAGACACGTGGTCTGTGTTTTAGAAAGAAATCATATTAGAGGCAGCAAGAGTGAAATCCTTGAGGAAGCAGTAAGAATAGGCCAGGCCACAAGCCTGAGGATGTGACGTGGGGGCGCCACTGGCTCTGGAAAGGCTTCAGAGGACGGAATATTTGAATTGGATCTTGAAGGCGGAATAAGAGTTCTCCAGCGGGATGAGAGAAGGAGGGGTGGCCTGTGTCACAGCGGGGGCGGAGAAGGCCTGTCCCAAGACCCAGGGCTGGAGGACGCACCGACTTCCTGCTGTTTCCCTCTGTGGGACGGTTCTTGGACCCATCTCACGGTCAGGCCTCCTCTCCTGTGTGGCTCTGGGAGCCAGCTGTTCTGTGTGTCTGTGACCAAAACCGGTCCTGGACCTGGGGTCTCCTCTCTGGGGCAGGGCCTTGGGATCAGAAATGGGCTGGTACCCAAGTGTCCTGGGCTCCTGCCCCACCCACAGTCCCCAGGGACAGACCTCCCCGCCCTGGATGGGGCGCAGGTCACGTACCACACCACCCCCATGCAATCTGACAAGATTAGCTCATTTTCTTCCAGAATTTGTAATCTTCGCAAAATCCTTCTAGTGGTTTCTTCTGACCACTTCTGCTTTTGAATATCAGCTGGTTCAAGTGAGGGGACCAGAACAACCCCACTTACTCCAGGCCAGCACCACCCATAGAAATGCAATGCGAGCCACATAGTAATTGTACGTTTTCTAATAGTTGCATTCATTTATGTGTTTTTTTGGAGGTCAGTAACTTCATTTAAAAAAGCAAAAAGAAACTGATGAAATTACTTAAATAGTATACCAAAATATTGTCCTTCTATTATGTAATCGATATAAAAATGAGAGGACTTCCTTTTTTTTTTTTTCATTCTAAGCCTTCAAATCCAGTGTATTTTACACTTAGAGCACATCTCGATGCAGGAGCTAAATTTTCATCAGAAATCTATATTTAGATGTCATAAGAGTTACAGTGAGTCATAAAATTGATCTACATTTAGATGTCATGATATTTATAGCTGACAAAACAGATTCATATCTCAGTTGTTCGAACATTCCTAAATATTTCCCAATAACAGAATCCAGTGTCAGTTTTTAAATTTAAGTTATTTAAAAGTGCATGAAATTACAAATTTTCAACACTGGCCACATGTGGTTAGTGGCTGCTGTATGGGGACCGTGCAGACAGTGCTGCTGTGGACATACATACACACAGGCCCCCAAAAGGAGTGAGTGCAGGAAACCCTGTTTGACCTCATGAATTTCCTCTGGTTTGTAAATGCTCCCCACAACCTTCCCCCGCTGCCCACCAGCCCTGAGCCGGAGTTCAGTCTCTGGGGAAGTCTCTTCTCCATGGACTGTGGGCATGAGGGCGCGGCATTCACGGGACGGGCTCGCCAGGCAGCCCTTTGGGAAGAGCAGCCCTGGCTGGTAGCGGCTGCCCAGTTCTGTGCTGTCAGTGTTCCGGCCACGGCCAGGGCTGAGCTGCCCAGCAGATGTCGCTGACACGGGGTGAGCTGGGGAAGTGGCGCGGCAGCCCCCACACCCCGTGATCGTGCCTCGCTACCTCGCAGGTCCGTACGGTCGGTGTGAATACCTCCGGGAGAATCGATAGCAGTAGAATGTGGTCAGATAACAGGGAGGCGATGAATTTGGAGTATGTATCGTCATCTCTGTTTTTAATACGACTTTTAAAGTTCAAAGGTTACGTAACTTACTTTCTGATAATGGTTGTGCTTCACACCCGGCTTACAGAACCCCCGTGGCAGCGGGCCCCAGCCCACCCCGGCAGCCAGCCCAGAGGAGTGGCGACCGAAACCACGCAGTGCTGGGGCTGGGGATGACTCAGCCAGCCCCTCGCCTGAAAGATGAGACAGCTGTGGGGGCCAGAGAGGGTCTGGGATTTACCCAGTGTCAGACAGCAAGTTAGTCACAAGGGCCGACATCCAGAAGTCCTCAGCAACCGTGGCGGGGGGCCCTGCCCCTGTCACATGCCTGGGGAAAGCCCTTCCGCAGCTCTCCGTTGCCCCCAGAATACGTCTGTTGATGAAAGAACGTCCAAACGTACAGACAGTTTTTATAAGAGTATTTGCGGGAGGTCCCTGGTGGTGCAGGGGCCAAAGCTTTGGCGCTGTCCGCTCTGCGGCCTGGGTTTGAGTCCCAGCCAGGGAACCACCCACGTATAAAAAAACAAAAACAAACAAACAAAAGAATTTATTTGAGCCAAACATGTGAGGACATGCCTGGAAGCAGGATCTCAAAGGATTGAGAGAATACTCTGGGGAAGGCCAGTTTATACATTGAGAATCAAAGGAGGGAACGTGGAGGAAGGCTCCGGAAATCCACGGGTGGGAGGTTAAGGGGGCGGGAGAAAGCACAGCAGGGAAACCTGCGATTGGATAAAAGTAACCGGGGACACACACTTCTTTAACCTCCGAATTACCACGCACAGCACGTGGAGATGGTGTGCGGGGCACAAGGTGACAACGAGGGGTCCTGCGGCCTGTGGTCGTGCCTCCCAGTGGTCTAGAGAAGAAAATCCACTCTCCCCTTTCAAGGGTTTGGTAGCCAGGAGGGCCCCGGACAGGGCTCGCTGAAGGGGAAGTCGACCTTGGCTGAGGAGGCAGTGACCCTGGGATGTGACTGCCTGCTGTGACCTGCCCAGTTAGGAATTTGGGATCACACCATTCTGGGTGGTCACTTTTGGTCCCTGAGCTTGTCAGGCCCGCCGAGTCGTCCCCTGAGCTTGTGGGGTCTCCTCGGTTACAGCTGCCCCCCTCCCTGCGTTCACATATGCTAGACCCACTGCCTGCTACACAGGCTAATGGTACTCTGCCATCTGTCACCCCTTCCCAGGCCTCTTCTCCAGCTCTTCCGAGCTGCTGGCAGCGGACACCTCCGGGGCTCTGTGCATGTGGTGCCCCCTTCCAGCCAGGCCCTTCCCACTGTTACCTGTGGACTTCGCAGGAGCATCGCTTTCTCCAGGAGGCCTTTTCAGTTCTTCCTGGTACTTCTAGGTGGCGGTTACCTCCCCTTCCTCTCCTCTCCGTCGCCCCTGTTTCTCTCATCCTGCCAGTCACGTTGAGTGCCGTTAGGAGTCTTGCTGTCTACCTCATCCTGTAGACAGGACCCTGCCCTCATCCCACCAGGGCTGGGCCAGAGCAGGTGGCTCCCTCAAGGCCACTGAGGCTGTTTGGAGCCAGCCCTGGCCTCAGGGGGACTGAAGTCAGTGGGGAACCCGCAGCCCACAGAGTGTGCCCCAAAGCTGACATTGGCCTTGCTCTTGACCCAGGCAATTTGCCAGCTATGGTAGCTCGCAGGGCGGAGAGGAGAAATTTTCCGTGTCCTACAGCCTGTCCTTGGTGGGAACCTGGGAGAGGTGTGGTGGTGGTTGCGGAGTCCTGCTCTTGCAAGCTGGGAGGATTTTGAAAGCTTCTTCTGACTGGTTTCTGACCTCTGGTCTTGCTCAGCCTTTTTGACAGGACAGCAAACCCTGATGTCTTGCTCTGTCACCTAGTCACCCCAGGATTTCTGGCTCCTGTCTCTAGAAGCTTGGGTAATCTCGGGGACTTAAGCCTGCGGCTCTGTCACGCAGCAGTGTTCTCCATGTATTCATACGAATGAGTCTCTTAAATTCTTTCTTGGTGCCGAGTCCTATTCCAGGCCCTGGGGACACAGAGATGACCAAGACAGGCCAGGCCCCTGGCATCAGTGGGCTCTAAGTCTAGTGGTAGAAGCAGACAATGTGGAAGCAAATAGAGAAGTGAGAGGACTTCAGCCATTGATAATGTAGAAAAAACACAGATGGGGAAATGTGACATAGCATTCTGGGGTGGGGCTCAGAAACAGGAGGTTAAATAGGATGGATAGGGCAGGACTTTCTGTGTCCAGTCCTGTCTCTTGGTGCAAACATGGTTCTTAGCTCACCTCTGAGTCTCTGTCCCTTTATCTCTAAAATGGGGATGATGATAATAACACCTCATCCCATCGGAAGGATTACCGGAGGTGTGCACGTTGGGCATGGGCAGCCGTGTCTGGCACAAAGTAGGTGCTTACTTAGTGCCATTGCGCCTCGCTCCCTCTTTCTCTGGCCCTTTCTTTGCACTCCCATGACACCCTCTCACCTCCCGGTTTCCTGCAGCCCCCTCACTTCTAGCTTCTCTGCCTTTCCCCTGGTGATCCTCCCTGGGGGTTGGCTGTGGTCATGACACCTCCAAACTGTAAGAAAGGTGACATCATGGGGGATGATGGCACCAGCACAGAGTGAGGGGAGGCCTTTCATGCATGCACACAGCAGGCCTGGCCACCCTGCCACCCTGTCCTGGAGACCGGCACAGGTCAAGTTCAGAAGTCCCTCTCCCGCCCCTGCCTGCCCTCCGGTTTCATCTGGTGAGAAGGTTTTGCAGGGAGTTTACCTGCCCAGGAATCTCTTTGCTGGTGACCTAACAACACAGTGACTCCTCTGCTTGGCATGGGAGGCTGCCACTGTCGTGGAGTCTTCTGGGTCCCCACCAGGGTGTGAATGTACTGTCCTTGGCGCTGAATGTCCACAGTATTTATTTATGTGACTCTTGGTAGGGCAGCCTCTCCCAAACCCCATTCATCCTGCTGCCTCCGTAATACTTAATATATACTTTTAAAGGTGACTCACTTTTTAGAAATTACATTTATACATTTATTTAAAGGGAAACTTTTTCGTCTCACCACCCTAAATGGAGCACTAGGACCCACCTGCCATAAATAGAAATAAAAGAAAAGAAACTGGCTCCGTTAAGTTCTAGCAGTCCTTCTGCCTGCCAAAGCCTTCAGCCTGGACACCGTGCTGCCTGGTACAAGGGAGTTGACACAGGGGGTCTCTTCAGCACTGGTTAGACCTGGAGGGTGGAGACCTGAGAGGGAGGGGCCTCTTGGCCCCTGGCCCCACACTCCTTATCTCAGGGCCTCCACTGGGGGTGTGCCCCGGGCTGCGGGTGGGGGCCCCTCTTGGCTGGGACTTTGGGCCTGGCTAAGCCCGAAAGGTCAGAGGTTGGTGGTGGTCCTCTTAGGGCTGAGGTGGCCAGGCTCAGTGACTTGTTTGGGGTCACTCAGGCTGGGGGCAGAGACTGGGCTTGGACCCACCGCTCCTGGGCAGGAGGCCAGTGGCCTTGTCCCCTCAGCTCTCATTGTGTGGACCTGGGCTTCCCTAGTGTTTTTAGCTGTGCAAATCTTCACAGAAGACCTTGTGGGCCACAGAGAAAATAGCAGCTCCCCCAGCCTCAGCCCCCTATTCCCAGGGTGGCCCCTGGAGCAGCTCTTGGGCCTTGTGGGTTTGGCTCACTCTCTGAGGGGAGATGTCCTGCGCATGTAGGATTTTTAGTGCTGTCCCTGCTTCTACCCACTAGATGCCAGTGGAGCCCCCCGCTGCCCCCTAAATGTCCCCAGATACTGCCGTGTGTCCCCAGGGGCAGAATTGCCCTAGTTGGGAGGCACAGGTCTCCCCTGCTCATGCTGCTGGGGGTGGCAGGCAGGCTGTCACCTGTGTAGTGAACCTCACAGCAAGTCGCAGACTGATGACGTCAGGCCAGGCAGGGCCTGTGGACACATTCCGTTCGGCTCGTGTTTAGAACTTTGGTCTCGTGTTTTGTCACATACAGTCCTGGACTTCTGACTTTCCTCGGACAGCCTGAAAATGGGGCTGTCCAGGTCGCCCTCCGGCGTGGCCGCGGTCGCCTGGGGCTGAGCGGCGGTGCGACCTCAGCGCCCACCTCCCCACTCCCTGAAGCACCCCGACACTGAGACGGAGGCCTGCCGGCCATGGCCTGTGCCGCTGCTTTCCCTAAAGTAGGACGGAGAGGAGGCACTTCCCGACCCGGGTCTCCGTCAGAAGTGAGGACGGCAGCGATGACAAGGGGACCTGCGTTCCCAGGGAAGCGTGTGAGGGGCACGTTTTCATCTGTGCAGCCTGCTTCGCCCCATGAGCCAGCTGCCCCGACACGGGGGGCCCGTAAGGCCCGCCTTGCAGAGCCGGGGGTCCAGAGCAGGCTTGGGCCGGGTCTGAACTTCCGTGTGTGTGTACCACGCTGTGAGTGTGAGTGTGAGTGTCACCTGAAGGGGTGACCGCAGGCCTCTCCGGGTGTGTCTGCTTGTCTGAAAGTGAACAGTCTGCAAAGAGGAAGTGCAGGTCCCAGGGTCACAGAGCAGAGTGTGGGAGGGAGGGGCCCGCTGTGCACACGTGTCCACCTAACCCCATGTCACCTGCCAGGGTTGCTGTGGCTTGCTGCCTTGGGCGCAGAGGCCAGCGGTTAGTCCCTGACAGAGATCGCATCTCTGACCTTCAACAAGCCAGAACTGTAAAGAGACTGTGACGTTAGGAAATAGCCAGCAGCTCTGGGTGCCTCCAGGAAGTCGCCGGGTGTGGCAGAAGGAGCACTGGGCTGGAGCCAGGAGGCCTGAGCTCTTCCTGGGTCTCACTGTGTGACCCCAGCCAGCCTCGAGCTCAGGCACCATGGCCCTCTTGGCGCCGCAGGTGTCCCCTGGCCGGAAGCAGGCAGAGCCGCACAGATGCGGACAGACAGGCCCGGTAACCCAGGGTTTGCCTGGAGTCCTGCTGTTGGCGTGGCAGGGCTGGGGTCTCTGTGTCACGTTCACGGAGCAAGGGTGACCGACTGCGGTCTGGCCACATTCCCGAGCATCTCCACGTGTGTCTCGCATGGACCTGACCCTGTCTGCTGGCTGTCATCTCCTGCAGGGCACTCTGTGTGCCCCTCACCTTCCTTCCCCCCCTCCCCCCACCACTCTCACACACGTCCCGTTTGCTCACCACCTGGGAGCAGGTCCTGCAGTCCCCCCCAGCCCCCTCCAGGTGAGCAGACTGGGGCTCAGACCTTAGACCTTGTCCCAGACTCATTCTGTCAGTGTCAGAAGAACTGGGACCCAGGCGTGTCCGACCGCAGTGTTGAAACCCTGTGTTCACCTTAGCTGACTCAGGTGTATTGTCCCTCAGGTGATGAGTTGAGGAAGGCTGGGGGTGGCCTTAGGGATATCCTAGGACACACCCTCCCCCACCCCACCCCCGCACCATCTTCCTGGCTCTGCTCGCTGTGCCCGGCTCTCCACGTCACCACCTCTCCCCTTGGTTCCAGATTCTACTTGTCCCACGAGGGCCATCTCGAATGCCACGAACCGCTAACAGTTTTAGTGGAAATTGCTCTTCTCCAGTGGGCCTTCCAGCAGTGCGTCTTTATTTCCGGTGACCCTGCTCACTCCCGGTCTTGTGGATTTGTGAGCCTGTCCCCGGGCCCTCCCCCGGGGTCCCGTGCGTCTGGCCCGCGGCACGGTGCTGGCTCACTCCTGTCCGTGTCCGCACGAGCCCCGGCACAGCTGAGTTGGGGGCACGGTGGCTGGACAGACGTGATCACATGGATCAAAAATGTTCAGACACGGGCTGGCCCCTGTCCCCTCCCCCAGGGGCCACAAGTCCAGTTTGCATCGGCCTGGGGTCTGGTCCCAACCCTGATCTTGGCATCCCCTAGCAGGTGGTGCGGTGAGGACGCGGTGATGGAGATGATCACCAGAATGATGACAGTGACTCTTCGTTTGTCACACTCTGGCCAGGTGCCAGGCACTGTGCTTGTTGTTTGTACATGTGCGATTTCATGTAACCCCAAGGACCGCACCAGCGCAGGAACGTGTTGTCCCCCTTTTACAGATGAGGACATGGAGGCCCACAGAGGTTCAGTGTGTGGGTCACCCAAGGGCAGCGTTTGGGCTCCAGGTCAGGCGACGTCGACCCCAAGGCCAGTGCTTCTGAAGCAGAAGGGGTTGGGCACCCCTGAATTTGAATCACCTCAGTTTCACCCCAGAGGTGCCCCAGGACGGGAGCCCCCTCCATCTCCACCCCCCAGAATGGTGGCACAGGGGCCACACAGACACTCCCAGCCGCTGCCCCTCCTCTTCGCCTGGGCAAGCCACCTCCCCGCCTGGAGCCCCAAGGTCACCCCTGTGCCCAGCTGCCCTCCCCTCCCTTTGGGGGCACTCCATTCCCACAGGCTCAGGGGGAGCCCTGGGCTTTGTGTGAATGTGGTGGTGGGCGGGGGTGGAGGCACAAGGCCGCGTTCCTGGGAGGCTTGGGCATGGGCCGCCCCGTCAATGGCCACATTGTTTGGCTGGAGCTCAGAGGTGCAGTGGTTCTGGGGCTCCACCCCAGGGACCTGCTGCCCAGATGCTGGAGACATTTGTGTGCTGCCTGTTGTATGTTTTTTGGTGGCTGCCCTGTGGGCACCTTTCCCAGTGGGCACTGTTGAGTGACCAGAAGTTTCTGTGTGGAGGGGTGTTCCATGTGGAGGGTGTCCCATGCCCAGGGGACAGTGCCTCTTGGAGAAGGAGGCCTGGGGCGCTGATTGGAGCCCCCACTCTGCTTCCCCAGGAAGAAGCAAGCCCAGAGGGTGAAGGGGGCTTGCCCGGGGCTGCACACGCCGTGTCTTGGCGTCTTGGAGTCACACGGACCAGGCCATTTTGCCCTGATTGCTCTCTCTCCCCACCCCTCTCCTTCTCTTCCTCTCCTTCTTTCTTTCATTCCTTCCTTCCTTCTTTCCTCAAACACTTATTGATCATGTACTAGGTCCCAGGCTGTCCCAGCGGATGACATGAATGGACTTTTATAAATGTAAACTGCCTATTCAGCGATACAGTGGCTTTAGTCACCTTGAACTCTACAGTGTCCATGTTGCAAATGACCTTATAGCTGTTGAAAGCTTCATTTTCCACATGGGGAAATTGAGGCTCACAGCAGGAGAGGGGTAGGACAGCCCCACTACGACCAGACCTCCGGCTGTGGCTCACTGCGTTTGATTCCGGGAGCGTGGTCAGTGTGTGTTACTGAGCACCTTTGTGTACGCAGCCCCGCTGCTGGCTGGAGCGCCCTGTGGTCACCAGCATGTGGGGGCCTCACCTCGGGCTCGAACGTGCCTCACGTGTCTCTTGGGGACTGCCCGGCTGCAGCACTGCTGACCCGGTTCGGCCACTGGGCGCTGGTGCCTGTGGACATTAATGTTGACCCCGTGGGAGGCCCCAGCCCACTCTCGGGGGGGCTGGGGCACCCCGGCGCTCTTATCTCCTGGTGAGCAAGCTCACTTGGTATGTGTGTGCTGACCAGTGGGGCCCAGCGAGGGCTGACGCAGCGAGGCGGAGGGGCCCCTCCTCCCGCCCACGTGCGGGCTGTGTGTGACTCAAGCTCTCGGTGGCTTCCTGCCCGAGGCACAAGGTAGGGGTCCCTCGGTCTCTTCCATCAGGGAGGGGAATGGAGCCCAGACTTGGCACCCACATCGGTCCCAGTTCAGGTCCCAGCTCTGCCACTTACTATGTGTGTGACCTTCATAGTCTCCCCAAGCTTCAGTTTCCCCATCTGTAAAATGGGAAACGAAATGTCACCAAATGCTGGCAGTAAGTGCTACCAGTTGAATCCTGTTGAATCCTCACAATAAGCCCCAGGCGGTACAGGCACGTGTCTGGGTCCCTGCCTCAGACAGCGAGTGTGAGGTAATCCGTGCAAAGCACTTGGCATAGAGAGGGCTCTCACTTTCCGTTAAATGCCATGGATGGGGAAACCGAGGCTGGCCCGGGTTAACTGACCTGATGACCGCTTACCTTGTGAGGGTGTCACGGGCGTGGAGCGAGGTCCTAAGGGGGAGACAGCTGCTCACAGGGCTTTTCTTTGTGTTTGTCATTGAGCAGGGTGGACATGAGCTTGGCCCAGCACCTAGGGTCAGTGTTCAGTCCTGGAGGGTCGACCTGGTGGAGAAGAGAGAGTTTAACTCTGGCTCTCTCAGGCCTGAGGAGTATTGAGCTGCCCTAGGGCAACTCCGAGAGGACACTGGGAGAGAAGGGAGACAGTGCGTCTTGAATTGAGCTAGAGTGAATGAATGAGTGAATGAGTGGTCAGGGGTAGGGGGCGGGGGCGATGGGGCCTGCCGGATCATGTAGCAAGGCCCTGGCCTTTAACGGCACCATGACAGCTGCTTAACCTAAACTCATGGGGGATGGAGGTAAACACAGGTTTCCAGTTTCCTTTGGCCTCCAGCCAGAGAGGAAAGCCAGCGACTACAGCTGCTGTGCAGCCCCCCGCCAGCTCCGTCTGGGCGTGTGTACAGCCCGAGGTATCCAGGGAAACGGGGAATGGAGGAGGGGGACTGGTCGGGCGGAGGGTGCTCATCTGACAAGAGAGCCAGGAAGCAGCCAGCGGCTCCTTTCCCAGAATGTGCTTCCTGGGCTCCAGCTCAGGCCGACCTGCCTTCTTATTTGCAGAAAGTCCTCGTCGAACCACTCGGGTCTGTGGCAATCTGACCAGCATCCATAAGGCCGAGCCCTGAAGCCTCTTAGCCAATACCTAGGGCTTCCGGAACCATCGCTTGGTGAAGGCTCACAGGATGACCTTACGTCCTACTCAAGCCCCTTGTTCAGAGGGAAGAAGTAAAGGGAACGCCGATGGTGAATTTCAGGCCAATACGGAGCATAAAGGAGATGGAGATTCTGCCCCCAGGTCTCCCCACCACCACCACCTCACGTTATGTTTGTGTTGGGGGAGGAGAGACGTGGCCCCAAGGTCCAAGCCTCTTGCTGTTTTGTGGTTCCCAAAGTATGACCTGGGTACCAGCAGCGGCACCCCCAGGGCATTTGTTAGAAGTGCAGTTTCTTGGACTGGACAGAACCAGAACCTCTGGGGTGGGGCCGCCTCCAGCAGGTTCTCCCGGAGGTTCTGGAACCACCGAGTAGTGTTTGTAGTTGGTCCTACCTGGAGATCCCCAGGAGAATCTTACTTGCCCAGCAGGAGGGCATCCCTGTCCTCCTCTCTCGCTGCCCTAATGCAGCCGCCTCCTCTCTTGCCAAATGTGGGATCAGAGACTTCCGGTAACAAGTCACAGAACGCCTCCACTCAAACCACCCTAAACCACAGAAGAAATTAACTGGCGTGCATGTTGTATTTGAAAAGTCCACAGGGAGGTCAGGTTTGGGGAGAGGGGTTCGAGCAGGGCTCTGTCATGCTGTTGATTTTTTCGGCCCTCCACTTCGTATCTGTTTTGTCTTCACACTGACTTCCCTCTTGGTTGCAAAGCGGCTGCCTGCATCCGCCAGGGCCATGTGCTTCCTAACGGGCTCCGGAGGGACACATCACGGCATCCCAGAACATCAAGCAGAACTGACCAGTTTTGGTCTGATTAAACCAGCCACCGGGGCGAGTGGCAGAGAGTTTCCCTGGTAGGTTTAGGCCCCCGCTTCCCGCCAGGTGAGGGGGAGGTGAGTTCCATTCAGCTTTCCTGGCTGTTTTCATGAAGGGAGATGAGGGAGTGCTGTGTGTGCTGGGGAAGGCAGCCGCGAGGCCCGGGCGCCAGGACTGCTGCAATGTATTTTCTCTGTCCCCAGTTTGCTCTTCCCCTGCTTTCCCAGCCTCCAGAGATAACACATCCAGGAGGACCTCCCAGAAGCAGAAACCTGTCTCCAGCACCCCTTGTTCGAACCCTTGGGTACCTCTCCCCAGGTCTCAGGCTAAAGTTCATGCTTTGAGATGTTCATTCTCTGGTTCCACTCGACCTTTGCGGCCCGCTCTCCTCCTATCCTTTCCCATGGAATGCTCCACCTTCCCTGCTTCCACACTCTTCCATGCAGCCCTGCCTCCACTTGCTGTATTCTGCCTGGAATGCCTTTGCCTTTCAGAAACTCAGCCCAAATGTCTCCTTCTCTGGGGAGCCCTCCAGGATCGCTCCAGGCCCGGTTAACCGAGGTGGCTGCAGGTTTCTGGGTGCTGCAGTCATGATGTGCCTCTGCCTCTCACCTCCATCTCTTCCTCTGCTGTGGTTTTGGGGTAGGGACCTCTCTGATCTGTCCTGGGTCCCCAGTCCCATTCCAGACTAGGAGCCCAGAGAGTGTTAACTGAATACAACTTTTACAGCCCCTGCTCACCTTAGCAACCTGGGTCCCCAGGTAGACCCTGAGGTGATCATTGTTGATGCATTCAGCTGATCACACACCTCCCTTCTCCGGGTTCTGAGAGAGCCCCGGGCCACAAGCCGCTTGTGCCCTCTCAAGGGAGCACAGAGGACACGAACATCGGGTTGGTTTGGGGACTTGGTCCTCCGTCCTCAGAGCTGTTGGATTCGGGGTTTGCTGAGGGCCGAGGCTTGGAGCTCTGTGCCCAGGAGACGCTGTGGGCCCAGGCCTGCTGGGGCTTTCATTGTGGACAGGTGCAGACACCCCATCCCCTTAGATGATTAGAAGCATCTGTAGCCAGGAGTTATTTTCAGCCCATTCTTTCTATTAAAAACATAGTTTATTTCTAATATAAAACTTTATCACACATCCTCGTTGACGACCTGTAACCCATCTCTGGGTACTGGTGTCTGTGCTTCCATTCTCTTTTCTAAGCATGCATATTTGTAACCTCCTAAGGCAATTAAGGTGATTGTTTTACTTTTACAGGTTATTATTATTTATTAAGGTTATTATTTTGTTAATTAAGCCCCCTGTGTCTCTGTAGACATCCCCTGTAGCCTGACCACAGACAAGCTGAAAGACCCACGTAATGGCACCCAGTAAGAACCATATCACGAAAGGGACTTGTTTTTTTTTATTTTTTTTGCATCACACAAAAGGCACTAAGACAACCAAAAGGATGAAAAACACCCACTTTTCAAAAAAAGAGAAGAAAGACCAAACCACTTTGCCACGCGTGGGAGTCCGTTTGGGCAGCATTTACAGGGGGGCGGGCGGGCCACCACTCTGACACGCGCTCTGCCGTGACACCGAGCGCTGCTGTGACCCCGAGCACTGCCGTGTCAACAAAAACTCCCAGCGTCTGAGGTGCAGGCAGCGGGCAGTGATTTCCTAAAAGCACTTCGTCACGGTCCATACCAGTGGTGAACTACTGTGGGTTTAATCCTGGCATAGAACCAAACGTTGGTTCATTTATTTGTGGGAATAAAACCAGAGCTAAGCTTGGAGCTTCCCGGCAGCCAAAGCAAAAATAGGTAAAAGGAAGTGCACGGGGCTGAGTTGCAGAAGAGGAAGCAGACCTGATTAGCGGGGTGCTTGCGCTGGCCAAGTGCTGGCCTCTGGGGAGGAGGGGCCCCAGGGACCTCGGGTAAGGGTGTTGTGCAAGGGGACGATTTCACTGATGCCAGAGCCACTGGGCTTGGCCACTTCTCCTGACTCTTTTTGTTTTTTTTTTAATATAAAAAAGTCAAAAGTTTATTATAGGAAAATTAAAAGTTAAAGTACACTCCGAGAGGGGGAGCGGGCTGGCCCAAGAGTGGGAAGCAGCTCTCCTGCCTCTTGGTAATGGCCGTGGGCGTGCGGACAGACTGGTCTGGGGAGGCTTGCGTTTGTAAGCAGCCCAAGGGACAGGGTCTGAGTGGCAGGCTTTTTGGCGATTTCCGTTGGCTAGAGAAGTAACAGGTGCCCATGAGTTGGTGTGGCTCTCACTCAGCTGTGTGGTGGATGTTGGAGGGGCAGGTCGAGGTGCCGAGTGCCATGTTTCAGAGGAGGAAGTCAGGCCGGGGGAGGTTAGGTGGCTCGTCCCAGGTAACACGGCCGGTGACGTGGCACTGCCAGGGCTCAGGCGCGAGTCTGCCTGCCGCCCCTTCCTTTTCAGTTGCATGTGTTAGAGAAAGGGGGCGTCTGCCTCTTGGTTGGAGGGACTTCGGGAACCGGAAGCTGGGCCGAGAGCCCAGGAGTGGCTCAAGTTCGTGTCACTCCCCACCTTTCCCACCCGCCTGAATCCGTACTTTAGGGAAAAGAAGCGTCTTTGCACATACGTACCGGGCTGGGAGCCCCCGGAGGGCCTGGGCCTGGCTGTTCCCCCTGGGCCGGCGACGGATGGGGTGTGCGTTCGGTGTGTGATGAATGAATGAGTGAACAAGTGAGTGAGTGAGTGAGTGAATAAACGAATGCCTGAGTGACCTGGGGATTAGAAAACCTGCTTTCCAGCCCAGGACCTGCCACCAAACAATCTGTGTGTCCTCTGTCAGTCACACCCCCTTTCTGGGCCTTCGCTTCGCCACCTGAGCTGGCCTGGGGTCGGGAGGCAGCCAGGGCCCCGGGCTCCGAGCCACGGGGAGAGGCAGGAGGCAGGAGCTGGGCTTCCGGGAGGGCTGGCTGGCTTGTGTGTGGGCGGAAGGTGTCCTCGGAGAGCCCTGGCTGTGGGGCAGCTGGCAGGAGGGGACCTGGGAGCAGGACGGGCCGGAGGGAAAGCAGGCTTGGCTGCGAAGGCTGTTCACGGAACCTGCGGGTTTCCATGGCAACGTGGGTTTTCTTTTTCTGAAAAATGGAGCGCTCCAGCAACTCCTCGGGGTGTGAGAGCCTCCTGCAAGGCTGGTGCCAACTGGACAGGCCCTGGGGCGGGAGGAGGTGGTGCTGGCGAGTGAGGGCACGGCGTGCTGGCTGGGCCTGCTTGGGCTGGGCCTGGGCCCTCGGGTCCCCTGTCTCACGGGCCGTGCACCCCCACGCATCCGCATCATTACCTTGCTGTGTGTTTTCTGCAGATCATGATCGAGTTCTGTCCCGGAGGTGCTGTGGACGCCATCATGCTGGGTGAGTCTTGATTCAATGATGGGGCTGGGCTGGCTCTGTCCACGATGGCGTCCTTCTGTCCCCAACCCCTGGGATTCCCTGACCTGTTTAGGCACCTCCCCATGCTGTCCCCTTTCAGGTGCAGGGGTTGGGTTCTTGGAGAGAACGCAGGCCACTCATGGGAAGACTGACACTTCCTGTTAGAAAAGCCATGTGTCCTTGAGCTGGCCACTTGCCCCCTTGAGCCTTCTTGGTCCTGAGATCCCATAACACTCTTAGGAGGTGGCAAGGAGGCACCTGAGGGGGGTTCTTTGTAAAGTGGGGCTCTGCACTTATTTTCTAAGAGCTCAGAGGGGGTGTTGTCAGGTCCCGATGTCCCAGGCAAGCCTGAGCAATAACAACACATGCTGATAACCACCACTGTTCTGTGAATAGTCACTGCATCCCCGAGCCTGTGCTGGGCGCTCTCACGTGTGTCATCTTCATGTGTAAAATCAGGAGAATCTGTTCTATGCTTGACCGGCTGACACGTACAAACGTGGCCCAGAGTCACACAGCAGAGCTGAGATGTGAACCCTGTCCCATGTCACCCCTCCTGTGCCAGTGTCGTGGGCAGTGAGCGAGGAGAGGCCGAATGACACGTGCAGGACCTGGGGTGGCTCAGGAGAGGAGAGGCACCCTCTGTATAGTGTGGCCCCACGCAGGGACATTCTCCTGTGCTTTATCTCAGGAATGCCTCCCGTTTAGGGCAGCTGGCCTTCCCCGCAGAATCCCTTGCCACTCCTGAGTGCCCAGATGGGTAAATGACAGTTGGGGACAGGACACGGGCCTTCGTGACATGGCCCTCGGGTGTGCCTGCTCTCTTGAAGATTTTTGTGGTTTGGGGTAGAACCTGAGAAAATAAAAATGGCGGTCTGGTATGAGGTGAGGTTGTCTAGGTTATAAACCATCAAAGACGAATCAAACTAGGTCAGGGGAAAAACAAGGTGGGGGATGTGGGAGGGGGGAATTTCTTTGCACAATCACTGGACAGTTCGAAGGTGCTTCAGGCACAGCTGGATCTAGGAGTTTTTTAAAAGCTGTCACAAGAACTTGGCTTCACCTCCCGCATTTCCAGCTCCACTACCGCCCGTTGGTTGAGCTCCTGCTGGCTCCTGCTGGCTCCCTGACCTGGAATGTCCAGCTCCCCCTTTTCTCCTCTCAAACACCTCCTCTTCCTCTAGACACAGCTCGAAGGTCCTTTCCTCTGGGGACCCTCCAGCTCCGCAGACAGGAGGGGCTGCTGCCCATCCTCCCCTTCCACATGCTCGTGTCCCCTCCTGCTCCGGGCAGGGCTCCCGGCTCCCACGTCCCCGTGTCCCGGTACTGAACACGGAGCCAGACACGGAGTAAGCGTCCCTCAGGCTTGCTCGCAGGACGAGCTTGCCCTCTCAGAAGGGATGCATTGATGCACCCGAGCTGGTTTTCATCTCGGATCTGAGACGTTCTCCCTGGATGACCTTGAGCAAATGACCCGGTCTCTGTGAGCCCTGGTGTCCTCACCTGTGAAGTGGGAGAGTAACTGAATCTGCTCTGTAGGGTTCCTGTGAGGATGAAGTGGGTGACAGGTGAGGTCCTTAGACGTGAACTTGGCACGCGGGGCGTGCTCCATAATGCTGGTGGCTTTGTATCTCTCGTCCCTGCCGCGTGCGGGCCTGACCGCGAGCTGCCTGCAGTGAGCACTTGCTGAATTGACAGCCGTTCTCTTGCTTTCCAGAGCTGGACAGAGGCCTCACCGAACCCCAGATTCAGGTCGTGTGCCGCCAGATGCTGGAAGCCCTCAACTTCCTGCACAGCAAGAAGGTCATCCACAGGGACCTGAAGGCCGGCAACGTGCTGATGACCCTCGAGGGGGACATCCGGCTGGGTAAGGGCAGGAGGCAGGGGCGAGTGTCGGGACCTCACTTTGTGGCCACCCAGGATGTGACAGCCCTCCTTCCCCTGCACTGGACCATGGGCATACAGCACCCATTGGCTCTGTCTGTCTCACCTGATGGTGTTTTATACCCCAGGGACATTTGGCAGTGTGTGGGGACATCTTTGGTTGTCACAGCCAGAGGCATGGGGAGACTGCTGGCATCTGGTGTGTGGAGGTGAGAGGTGCTTAACCTCCCAGGGCATGCAGGACGGTCCCTCAGTACAAGGAGTGACCCCACCCGCATGGCCCACAGTGCGCAGCAGTGGGGGCACTGACTTGACCCCATGCTCCTGGGAATTCAAGGGAGACCTTCGGCTCAGCCTTCGAGAACTGATCATTTGCAGGAGGCAGAAAACCTGCTCAGGGCCCGATGAGGGCCTGGTCGGAGCAGGGAGCCCTGGGTTGGGGGACAGGATGGAGGCAGGTGCCCCAGTAGCCTTGGGCAGAGATGTGCCCAGTGGGCTTCTCATTTCCCATGCTGTCTCCCCTCCACACCCTTAAACCTGGAGGGTGCTGACATGTGGGGGGACAGTCCCACTGGGAACCTGGCGGAAGGTGACATGGAAGCAGACAGGTGCGTCAGGTTTCCGAATGAGCTGGCACACGCAGGTGCGAAGACCAGGGAGCGGTTAGGAGGGAAGGAAGGGGGGGGAGGTGAAGGCACCAGTCTTGACCCATTTCCTGCAGGGCTCCGGAGCCCCTGCTGAGGCCCTCGGTTCTATTTTGGAAAATCCTCCTCCCACCAGAGCCTGCGGAGGCGGCCTGGGCGAGGGGGCTGGCGGTCGGTCCGTCTGTCTGTCTGTCTCTTCCTGGCTTCCTGGGACCGTCTTGGGACGTCCTCCCCGCGTCCTTACATGACTGGGGAGGCACAAGGGTGGCACCTCGGTGGAGGCTGTGTCCCTGCTTATCAATAAGTGGGAAGCTGTGGGCAGGCCAGGAAGAGAGCGAGGGCTCCAGCAACAACATAGTGTGTTTCCAGTGTTTTTACTCTTTTGAAGAATGCTTTCGCAAGCTTCCATACATAACTCTATAATATGTATACAGTTTGGGGGCTTGTTTTCTAGAAATAGAATTGCTGTCACCCTGTTTCTTAAAACTCAGTGTTGTCATTTTCTCCTAAAGCTTGTAAGAGTAAAGGCATTCTAGCAAAGTCTGACTTCCGTGTTCATTGGATCACCCTGCTGAGGGCTTCATGTGCCAGATCTGGTGCACAGATCTGTGGACAGAGCAGAAACGGGCCGTTCCTTATGGACGTGACGGTCTAGGGTGGGAGAGCCCCTACTGCCTGCTGTCCTTGTTTCCAAAAGGCGGAAGGAGAGGGAGCAGTGTTTCTATCAGAAGAGACTGCCCCAGGGAGCCGCCCCTTGAATTGTGTGAGGGCAGTCATCCACCAATCAGGGGACACTGCTCCTAAACTCCATTCTGGGAGCAAACGCTGGGGCCACCCGGCCCCATGCCCAAGGAAAGTCTGAGGTCCCTGGGCTGCAGGGAGGGGCCGCCCCACCCCCCTGGCCCAGCCCCATCTTGGGAGGCAGAAGGGGAAGTGGCAGCTACCCAGAAAGCTGGCTGCCACTTGCCTCAGGGCGGGTCCTGGGACCGACTGGGCATTATTGTGAAAGTTGGTGGTTTGTGCTTTTCCTGTAGGGCAGGCGTGGGGTGGTAGGGAGTGGCAGCTCCCTCCTGGGAGGCCCAGTCCGGGCCCAAGAGGCCGTCACGGTTCCCAAAAGATTTCCTGGAATGACTGTCCAGCCATGGTTGGCGTTTGCAGGACCCAGCAGAGCCAGGGGGTCAGCTGGGTTTGCACCTGTCCCTGCAGCAGTCGCTGCTCCCACCCTGGGTCCTGTTCTCTCTCCTCGCCAGACTGTCCCTGCCAGGGCTGTCACCAGCTGACTGAACAGCACCGGGGGTCAGAGACCAGCTTTCCTGACCAGTCCCAGGAGTGGGTGCAGCCTCAGCCTGAAGATCTCAGGCTGCTGGCTCGTGTGCTCCAAGCCGGGCTCGGGAGCTGAGTGCTTTCTGTGTGTCCGTTCATCCTCATGACAACCCTACAGAGTGGTTCTGCAGTGTCATCGTCCCCTCGTTACAGCGGCGAAGCTGAGGTCTGAGTTTTGAGAAGTGCCCCGGCCCCTGCCCTCTACCGCCTTGTGGGCTTCCACCCCCTTCCCAGGCCCTGCGGCCCACAGGCTTCCTCTCCCTGGTGGTGTCTACTTCCCTCGGATGCTGACCTCCTGTTAAAGTGGCCACCCCTACCCTGCAAGCACACCCAAAACTTTGCCCCGCCTCCTCCCACATGCCCCTCCTACCCCCCCTGCCCC